>JBBMHQ010079753.1:0-25095 GCA_037834295.1 Postelsia palmaeformis | reverse complement strand
GCCGCGGCATGTCGTGGCATTTCGTGGCATGTTGCAGCATGACAATAGTGAGATGCCGCGGCAGTGCCCACTGCATGCTACGTAGAAGTAAAAACCGAAGAGGGTGTAGTTTCATAAGGGGGTATTACACTTTCTGCTGCACTCCTGTTGCAAGACCGGTCTCACCGTAGTAGTTAGCGTTTGGCGCTCCACTTTCGGGCTGACTGTACTTGTAGCTATTTCAATAGAGTCGTTATAGCTGGCAGAATATCACGATTGTTTTGTGCAAGGAGCACATACCCCAGATACTACCTGGGGGTGTACAAAAACAGTCGGGAGATAGTCAGGCATGGTTTTGGATCATAGAGAAAGTCCAAAGCTCACATGTAACTTGCTGTTTTGAAGCAAACACCACAGCAGGGCTTTACGCCTGGACGTTGATCAATGTTACTGTTGGCAAGGTTGGGAGTAACGGCGGTCTGGCCCTCAGCAACCAAGGGACCTTCTTCGGCAAAATCCGGCGTGTACTGTCAATTGTTTCGCGACTCTAGGAAACCCCCGACAAACTCTCTTCCAAGTAGAAGCTGCTCCTGCTTCGCTTTCGGAGTAATAACTGAGTCCCGGACCCTACAAAAAAACGCACGTTATTCGTGATTAGAGAAAGTCCGCGACGAAACACTCGTAGTAGTAGGTTGTACACGCTTGAAGATGTCAGCGCTTGCTACGCGAATATTTCGCTGCAACAGTAACAATCCGCGCTCAGAAAGCGCCCACGTGAGCAACTGTGTGTCCTCTCTTGCAAGTGGGCCACATACAGGAGGCGCACCTGAACCGCAACAGGGAAAATGTTACGGAAAGCTGCGTTCGGCTGAACGACGAATCTATATTATAGAAAGCTTTTGCGGTGTTCATTTCAGTCATTAGATCGATCACGTTTAGATCAGACGGACACGTCTGGATCAGACGAATATATTTGAACTTGCCGTCCCGGAGAATCCCAACCGAGTGGGGGGGATGCTGTGCTCGACTTACGGACGACACAGAAAGGGGAGCCCCGTTTGGTACCGTCACGAACTTCCGTCCGACGCGGTTGGTTGTCGTATGAGTGCACCTAGATAGATGTAATCCGAGGGTATTGAATGCGTTCAAGTTTTTGCGTCAGCCCATTCCGGCCACCAAAGCATCAACCGCACAAACACGTAGGGTTCAATGTGTAAAAGCCTGGTTGTATTTGTCTGCGCATGCAACGGCGGGAGGCGTGCAGACTAAAAATGTCTCTTCTCCCCTTCAGCACACGCGAGAATCACTGAAACCTTTAAAACGTCTCAGTCACATATGGGCCGCCTCCCTGTCCCTGTGCAAAGAGGGTACGTTTTTGATGACTGTATAGCAGCGCCATCAATATGTCTTGCCGTGCTGTTCTCTCGGTGCTAATGTGTGGTACCAGATACCGATAGGTGATAAGGTCTGTGGACGGGGCATGGATTATTCTGGGATTTGACAACCGCGCACGCCTTAATAGGTGAGTGTATGACGGTCAAGTACGGTACAGGGAAAAGGGAGAATATTAGCGTCTGCTGCTCGCAAGAGTCTCAGTGTAAGGCGGAGAGGACGTGATTATATAAGATGGATCCTGGTACAGACCACTGAGCAAATAACTGCACAAGAATATCAAGCAGTCTGTCTCGAACGTGGGTGCACAGATGCCACGCAATTAATATCGTGACCTCGATCCTATGCACGGGTATTGATGGAGCTATGATATTATACGATATCCGTCCAACGTAAGGGAGAATGCCTGGGACACGATTTTAAACGTGGGTTCGGTCACAACGACTGACATCCACAAGCATCACGGCTGCCTATCGAGTTGCATAGCGGCAAAAGCAAACTTTGTCGAGCTTGGTGTGTCAAGAAAGCTGGGAAGAGTACAAACGGGCACTGAACCGAACGGGTGATCAACCGACCGGGTACGCGGGTACGGGACCCAACTGGAACTGAACCGAACGGGTACTGAATTGAACGAGTATTAACCCAAACGAGTCCTAAACCGAGGGGGGTTGAACTCCAGGGGTACTGAAACGGTTACCTAGTTAGCGACCTATAATGCCGAGAGTCCCTCTCTTTCTTCATGAAGTCAGATCGCCCCTCTCTCAACTCCAAGCACCTGTACCTTTTCGACTGCGAAACAGAAGACGCTCGAAACAGTCGTAGTTTGGCGCTGATCGAGATCAGGAGGCAATCCTAACAAAAAACATTCTTCGCACAAAAAGGCACAAAATTTAGCCAAAACGCCCACACGGTAAGACTCGATCACGGGAGGAGACACCGACAACATTTCCTCCGACCGAGTCACCCGCGACTACGCTTGACGCTTCGAGCACTTGACACCGCGGCGTCACCGCCTCCTCCTCGCCTCAACCTCCCTCTGTTCATGCCATCCCTGATTCCGCGGGTTGGGCCTGATTCAACCGGGAAAGACGAAAGGGGTACGAAACCAGGTAAGGTACTTGGGGATGGCGTTTGGGCAGCGACAACGTTACACGCGGCTGTACCTTCTCTTGGGGGTGAAGGGAGAATTGGCGATAGTCGAAGAAACAATTCGTACGATTTTCGTGCGCTGGGAGTATCAACCTGTTGCAGCTGCGAACCCTGCAAAATCCCTGCGACCATGTCAATTTGACGGTTTTCGCGGCGGCCCAGCGTTGACCGGGCCTCACCAAATGGACCGTGCCGTGGTGACCTAAGATAGGCGCGACGGAAATCATCTGCCATGCCTCTCTCCTCGCTCTCGCCACGCGTCACACCGTTAGTGGCGTCTGCCATCTGCCCGACACGCCTGCCAGGCCTGAATTATCTTGACCAACCGCGAGCCGCCGAGGACACCTTGACCAACCGAACCATGCGGTCGTGTGCGCTACGTATGCAACAATCATCGCCGCCGCCAAGTTGTTCGAGTAACAAATGTACAGATCGTACGCGGATACTGTCAAAGCTTGAATCGAAAATTCGCTATTGGCTGTCAGTGCTGTAGTTATTCCGCCCGAGGTTCACATTTGAAATTTCCGCCAACACCTTATTACTGCAGTGTTATTTTGATTCAAATAATTTCAGTCAACACGTACAGTAGTTTTGTAGTGTATTAGAGGCGAGTCGACGAGGGAAGAAAGAGCTGAACTGTCCGCGACGAAAAAACAAGGCGCGGATCGTAGTGGGGGGAGAGATCCTGCTGTGTGGCCTAATGATTGATCTGAGCGACAACTACTGTAGGACGGAGAGAGGAAAGAAAGGCGAAGATAGCAAATGAGAGGGGAAGGAAATAGGCCACCAATGAACATACTTTTTATATGTGCATAACACTAGTTCTGGTGTATCGTACGTACGGTATATTACGTACCATATTGTTATGATTTCTTCATCAAAACGCACCGAACCGGGGATCGAGAGACAACAAATGCTAATGCTGGTATATGATACCGTATCCACGAAGCAAAGTTAAACGTCGCCGTTCATAGGTCCTGGCAATAACAACGGCGATTGCGTGAGTTCGAGTTGCGTTAAGACAGACCATAACCCCCGCGCCATATATCGCGAAGATCTACTACACGGCGTGTCAGAAGCACTCGCGGTCATATTCCCCACAGTCCCTGCAGTGAAGACTGGGCTCGGCACGCGACTACTGTAGACACCGGTCACACAGAGTCGCATCATCCAGCTATTCCTGTACCTGGTAGATACTGTGTAGACTATCCCATTCGTCGAGCGGGTTCTTTACATAGAACACGCAAGATAATAGACCCCCCGCGACAAATGTCCGAGCCAAGCTTCGCAAAGTCCAGGGGCGGGAGAGGGGGGGGGGGAGATACACAATGATAATGATGGCTTTGGAAAAGACCTCGAAGGAGATGCTTCCATGGACGCAACGGTCGGCGCTTGCACCTTCCCCATTGTCTAGAAACTCAGCCTTGGCAATGAAAGGCATCCGAGGGCGTGTTTTACTATTAATAGAGGGGGGCATAGTAAATAGGACCAAATATTGCTAGCTAAAATAGGGATATCTGCAAGTTTTGGTGTTACCGTAGTAGGTCCTACTTACCATCAATATGATCCCCCGAAATAGCTCATCGCACGTGTTATACCGTGTGTATATAGTACTGTACTTCTGCTTATCTCAACACTCGATACGGACGTTCGTGCCTGTCCATCACCATTTGCACCATGGGACACGGCTACGCCAGATTGCCACTACGCTTGATTCGAGGGCAGCAGGATGCTCTGACGGCCCCGTGAAACGGCATCCTTCGCATGCGTTGGCCTTACGTTTAGACCTTTAGCACCAGCGGCGTGGGGGGGGTGCTCATAATGGACGCCGCGGTCGTTACGGTTGGAGCCCATGCGAATCGTCTATATTCCGTTGTGCACGATATTATGGCATTCCGTATACCCCGACCACCATACCTCTGCGTGGTGGACGGTCTTCTTCTGCGTTTAGGTCGGGCTATAAGGACCAGTATACTGCCTCGCACAACGGAATGTCGGCGATTCGGATAAGCTCTACTTCTGCGCGGTGGCCGGGGTACACGCAACAACAGCATGCCTTTAACAACGGAAGTTCGACGATTCGTATCGGCTCTCCCCACGCGGACGACGGCAGTATCCTTTCATACAAACCCCCCCAGCCGGCTGGAAGTCTAAAAGAAAGAACGACGCAACGTATGCCTCTAGAGACCATACGAACATGGTGGCCATTATTAATACCAACCTGTGCACAATTACCTCTTGTTGGCCCTTCATCTTCATATCGTACGGTATCATCACGGTCAAGAGTGACCATCTCAACCTCACGCACGCTTGGGCTGTCTCGTGCACGAATGCCCCCTTATCCATACGTACAAACCGCCAGCCGGCGCAGTGGATTATGAAAAACTTCTTCAGAGCTACGGCTGTGCAAAAATTTCCGTCACCTTTTTGTGCTCGTCGCCACTACAAAAAACCAAAGGCCTCTCGCTAAGTCTCAAGAGCTGTCCGACGCATTCCTCCATCTTGATAAGGGAATAATGGGACGAGGCGTTCCGAGTCGTGGTCTCTTTCATTTTACAGCAAGTGTGACTCTTCGTTGTTTACCTCCACCTTGATTTGATTTTTTCGTCTCCAATGCTTGCAACCACGGGATGCCTACGGAAGTAGCAGTTCCTATGCGAAGGGAATTGACCCCCCGTCGAGTGCAAAACCCACACAGTACGAGGAGAACGTGACATGTACAAAGAGGAACGGGATGTGCTAGAGGAGAAGATGAGGGAAATAGAAGAGTGTGGCGTGGGGGAGTTTGGCACACTAGATAGCAGCGAGAGAACGATAGCTGTTCTAGGAGATAGATGGTGGCCACAGGCGGCGAAACAGGAAGAGGATAATACCAGCAACCGGTTTGTACGCAATATATGAAAACAACGTGAGAAGCGCCCAAATGTTGGAGGTGTCTCTACTACGAGTAGAAACGGGGCTCCATCTCGAACTCGAAGGGGATGCGTGGTCAATGGTCCTATGATTAAGGCAAGAAAAAATGACTACCTCCCCCCCTTTTTTCGTTCTCCCCGATTCTTCAAACAGACGGCGATATATAAAAAACACTTCTTGCCCTACAGTACGACTATGCAGTATTTTTCTACATTCAATTTATACAGCTTTTAAATTGAGTCTTCACCTCACCTATTCGCCCCACCAAAGCCACCCGTATAAGCGAAAAAAAGCGGCAAGGGCCTTCTCAACTTCTTGTTTGTTACACTATTTTTTCGGGTAAATACACATATCGGCGAACAACCCATCGAGAAGAAAAACCAAGTCCCACAAAAATACTCGAACACCATCTCTCATGCCACCACATGCACTCGTTTGACATACGGGACGAAGCGCGCGAGGCGTTATTGTTCGGCTTGCCTTCTCCTCCTCTACGCCGGCCTCTTCCATAGGTTGCGCCGCATTCCCTTCCAGCTCGATCGCGTCCATGTATGGCTGCAGCTGGTCGCCCTCGATCACCTCAAACACCTCGTCCTGGGGTCGCAGAAGAGCACAACATCACGGCGAGGGAGCAAGCAGGGTTGATCATATACTGGTAGCCCGTCGGCGGCGCCTCCGCAGAGAATGGTGCAGAAACACTCCAACAGAGCCTCAGCAGACGGCTACAACAGTAGTAGCGCCGGTTCATGAGGCAAGGCAGCACTGACCCCTAGGATGAATGAAATTCCGACCAGCTGTTCTTCTCAAAACCAAGGGGGGCACACCTGACGAAAGGGGTGGGGTTATGGAAACACCTCGTCGGGGCCTTCCCGTAACTGTTTCCGCATTATTTGAGTTGACTTCGTATTTTTCTCCCTCCTATTCCGCGCCAGTTTTTAGGAGTCTATCCCGTGAACACACGGTCTCAATATTTTGGACATGAGTTGAGGTGAGAACAACAACAACAACAACGAAAACAACAACAACAACAACAACAACAACAACAACAACAACAACAACAACAACAACAACAACAACGACGACGACGACGACGACGACAACAACAACAACAACAACAACAACAACAACAACAACAACTATAGACGCATCGCTCGGCGTTTTACATTCTCCTTGTTGTCGAAAAAACAAAGACTGGAACAAAATCGTCCGAGGGGGTGTGTTGTCCTATCACCCTCGTGTGATAGTGTCATAGTGTCATAGTGTGATACACGACATGTAGCGCAAGCAGTGGGGGTAACGAATAGCGTGACAGGTGCAAGTATACCAACAACCCGAACATATATCGTAGCGATACCGACAAGCGAATGTGTCCTCCTAGCGTACACGGCACCAAAAAAAAGTACTGCTGTACGCCTTCCGGGCAATCAGCGTGAGTTTCTAAGTTACGCGGCGCCGAAAAAAATGTACTGTCGTATCTCTTTCGAGATGGCTGAAGCGACCGACCTACTGGGCTCCACAACCACACACAAGCTCGCGACGGATACGAACATATCCTGCCATGCGAGTCCCTAGTGCTAGTTATGCTGTCTTCGGGCAGCATTAACGCCTTCCATATCCCCACATTGGAACTCCAGCGGTTGTGCTTTTCGTGCGGCCAATGGTTGACTTTGAAGCCGCCCACGAACCAGCTCAGGTGGTTTTCGATACAAGAAAAATACGCAGATTTGCTGTGCAGTAGTCTACGTAGCCTTCGAATCGCCATCGAATTTGGTTCCACCTCACCGCGCATCCTTTGCCAGGACTGCATCTAACGCGCAGCGTCTACGAAGCCTGTGTCTTAAAAAGACGGCGCCGCAGAACGCATACCACGCGTGCTCAAGCTGCAGTCACGAGGGTCGACTATACAATTTGATATGAATCAACAACGCTACCAACGACAACACCACCACCAACACCAACACCGAAAAAAAAAATTTGCGCCATGCCGACGTTCCAAGCACGGCCCTGACGCACACGGACCGCTATTCAGAAGCAGCCGTCACTACAGTGGTTACGTACGAAACTGCAACCACCTGTCGTAAGGAGACAGCAAATGCAGCGACCCTTTCCCTAGAGAGGGAGTTAACCCTTTGACTGTAGGACTGCAGTTCTGTTTTGGGGACAAAGCTACTTGGAATTTGAGAGGGACTTTGGGGACAAGACTACTTAGAATTTGAGCGGGACTTTGGGGACAAAACTACTTGGAATTTAGGTGGGACTTTGAAGACGAAACTACTTGGAATTTGTTTAGTTTGTACGCAACACGGGACTGACTGCGCGCCTAAAATAAAAACAAAAAAAACGGCACAGCAGTGCGTCTCGCATACTGCAACTCATCGTATGCTACTTTGACTATTTTGACTATTTTGACCATTTTGACTATTTTGACTATTTTGTCTATTTTGACCAAGGGTAAGAACGTCACTATTTTAATAATACAGGGGACAATATTAAATAGGACAAAATATTCTTGGCGAAGTAGCGAAATATAAAGGTTTTTTGTGCGTACCGTAGGTCCTACTTACTGTGGTCCCTCGTGATGGGTTATGAGTTGAAAAAGGTTATTACTTTGGCAAAATGGCGATCATTAATACTCGTACCTGTGATGAGAAAAAAACGAACTCATCATGTGGGGGTAAAAAGGCCAATCGTTTGTTATGAGTCAAAAACTGTCTTTCTCCTGTGATACGGTTCACAGTTACATGGATAGTAAGAGCCTGCCGTTCACTTGGCGAAATGGAACGTCGGGCCGGTCGGCTGCTTACGCGACTAAAGTCACCTTCCCAACGATGGCCAGAGTGGCCCCCTGAGCGTCGAGCTCCTTGTCCCCGGTTACACAGCCGGATAAAGCCTTCAAGGCATGCTTCACCAACTCGTCCACTTCGCAGTTCTTCACGTCATAAATGGCGAGACAGAAGGGAACACATCGAGGGAGAAGGAGGTAATGTAAGAGAGACGGGGAGGGTTGGAGAAAGAAGGGAAGGAGCGAGGATGGGGGGGGGGCGTAATTATTTGTTGCGGGAGGGAAGAGGCCGAGAGGGGAGGGGGGAGGGCGTCGTCATCATCATGCATGGTTGCAGTCGTATGGCCATAGACCCTAGCATCTCTACAATGCCGAGACGAAGAACGTCGGCTCTATACCGACCAGGCAGACATCGCCAGCACCGAGCGCGGAGCACCGTGAGATAGTTTGGCGAGTCGCATGAAGGGTGGGCTGCATCCTACTAAGGACTGTTTGAGAGGCGGGTTTTCTTGCAGATGGATGACAGCGTCGAAGAAATTGATTTTTTTTTTCGGTGTGGCCACTTCCAGAGACAGCAGTGGGGTTCTTGCATCGTGGGTGCCTTACCATAAACACCACCTGATACGTGATACGACCATTCTCCTTGTACAGAGTAAAAGGTCTCCACACCGCACACAATGATCCAACGCGACTGCCAGCTGCGGCGACCGCGCCCGTACTCATACGAGTACGTGTTTAAACAAGTGTGCGGTATGAAGGCATGCGCGTGAGGGGCGTAGAAAAAGACAAGCAGTCGGTACCACAAAAAGGATACGTTGTACCGACGCCAAACACCCCCTGGCAGCATTCCCGCCTCCATCGTACGGGTGTCCCTCCACATTTTGCTGATACTCTAAAAGACCCAGTGAACGTACGCCCAACTCCAAACACCCCGGCGTACGGCTAGAAAGCGACGGCTACGCAGCTTCCCTCCCCCTCCCTTCCAATCCCCTCCCCTCCCCTCCTCGGCCTTTTCCCCGCCCACCGGAAATTAAATCAACTCATTGAAGCTGTCATTCATATGCAAGTCCACCTTACAAGCGGTTCTTAATAGGATGCAGCTCATCCTTCATGCGATTCGCCAGATACCTCACGGCGCTTGGCGCTTGGTGCAAGAAATGTCTGCCTGGTCGGCGAAAACCCGACATGCTCCGCCCCGGCATTGTAGGGATGCGAGGGTCTATGGCCATACGACGACGGCCATGAATGAGATCGAGTATATATCTCCTATCGAGTACATCCCCCCCCCTCGACCATCAGTATTCATAACTTTGCTCAGCTTCAACGACCCGGTCGATAGTCCACACTAACTCCTCTTCACATCGAATCTGCCGAGGTTTTTCCCCGGCGGTCGGAATTGGTTATAGGGTTAGCGTTTGAAGACAAAGCACATTTCAATTACTTTGATCAAGCTGAGCCCACCACGCCTACTGAGCCCATCCCCGTTCTCCTACTCTCTCCCCCCACCCCACCCAACCCCGAAATTCTCGAGCCCTGCAACATCGCGGGTTAAAGCTAGAAGTCACGTCGGGGTTATAGCGTTCGCGTTCAAAGTCAAGTACAGTGGCATACCCACCTTTATCCTTTTAGGACTGCAGTCCCGTTTCAAGGGCAAATTACTTAGAATTTGACTCGTTTGTCTACAAAACGGCACTCCAGTCCTGAAAGGGTTAACCCTTTAGAAACTGCAGTCCCTTTTTTGAGGGAATCCACATTAATTCCAAGTGTTTAAACCCCAAAACGGGACTGCATTCCTGAAAAGCATTACAAGGCCATCTCGAGACAGGCGGCTTACGTGGTCCAGTCTCAAATATGGATCGTTTCCTACAGAAAAAACGACCCCATAGTAGGTCCGCGTACATTTTTCCTCGTGAATTTTGAAGCCGATATACCTGCTGAAGGTCTTATCCACCCCAAAGTCCTAAATCGGAGGGCCTCGAATTGCGTATACCACTCTAGCTTTCAACCATATTTTCGAAGATGGGCCAATGGTGGACACAGCCTACTCCCACCTGCGCCGTCTCCACCCCCCCCACTCCCGCGCATGAAAGAAAAAATCTACCGAGCGCCCAAATGTTAAAGTTGTCTCTACTAAAAATATGAACGGCACTCCGTCTCGATTGAGATGCGTGGTCAATGGCCAAAATACCTACAGCAAAGCAAGCAACAACTGAGCATGCTCCGTCTCGACAGGCAGGCGTGGTCGATGGTCACAACAGTACCAAGGCGAGCAACAACTGGGTACAGACGCCCGCCCCTCTCTTTCCATGATCGCCACCATCGATGCCATAGGCGTGCCTTCTCACCTCGAAGTCCTCGAAGTTTTTCTCGAGGTAAGTCTTGGCCGACTGCGATCGCGCGCCGATGGCCATGGCGAGGTACTCGAAGTAGTTGCCGCTAGGACACGTCTGGAACAGATGCGGCCCCGTCTGGTCATAAGCCGCCACCAGCATCCCCACCCCGTAAGGCCGCCTAACGTAGCTCTGCGTCGTCCTTTGGTGCATGTCCGCCAGGTCTAGGACCAAGCGGCCGGCCTGCATGGTGGTGCCGTACACATACCTGCGCGCGCACGAGATAAGGCGTGTGCACGACAAGAGCGAGGGATGGGGGGGGGAGGGGGGACCCGTGGGTTGTCGTTTCGGCGTGCGTGCTGAGTGCTGTGTGGGCGACCGGCTTGTGCGTCTTCCCCTGATGCCCTCTTGCTTCACGTACGCATACAGCAAACCAATACCTTACATAACGCCACTATGTCCCGAAATATAAGCACTGTTCGGGAATATTCATATAAGTGTGACTTAGTACAGTACCCAGAAGAGTTCCTACATTTCCGACCAGATTGGTACTGGCACAGGGCAAGTGGTGTGCTTCAACAATATGCCCCAGTGTGTCAGAGATAGTATACGGCCATCATGATCGAAATAATGGAGATCGTTCAGGTGTATCGTATGTATACCCAAGCGGTCCTTGACATACCCAAGCGGTCCTTGACATACCCAAGCGGTCCTTGAATTTGGGGACGAATTGGTGGAAAACAACAGTTACATTATACTCGTACGTGTTGGAACTTCAACTTTCCCCCTGCGTGAGTGCACGATGTGCTCAGGACTGCACA
Organism: Postelsia palmaeformis; assembly: GCA_037834295.1. Lineage (NCBI taxonomy): Eukaryota > Phaeophyceae > Laminariales > Laminariaceae > Postelsia > Postelsia palmaeformis. The sequence goes on along the minus strand of JBBMHQ010079753.1, from coordinate 13,729 downwards.
CGTTTCGGAGGCAAATTACTTGGAACTCAAGTTAGATCATTTAGGCTATAGCAAAGCTGAAGTGCAGTCAGCCAGTCTTCACCCGAAATCGAGACGAACTTCCGTGCCTCATGAATTGCGGAAAATTTGAACAAAACAAACACAAGCTCGGTCACGCTTCCATTTCCCCCCTCGCATGGAGCCGTACGGCGGAGTAGCCCTTGCCTCCAACTCCCCCTCCTTCTCTCACGAAACGGCAAATATTACCACGCCAACGTCTGGAACACACCAAGGACAACCGTCGAGGACAGCCGTTGAGGAGAGCCGTCACGTACAGACGTCAAGGGCCACCGTCAAGGAGAATCGTCAAGGGAAACCATCAAGGATAAACGACAAGGATGCCGGTCAAGGACAACCGTCAAGGACAACCATTAGGGGCAACCGTCGAGGACAGACGTCAAGGAAAGACATCAATGTCAGACGTCAAGGATAGACGTTGAGGACAGACGTCAAGGACAGACGTCAAGGACAACCGTCAATCTGTCAGGGCCGGTCCTCCATGGTTTTCTCGTTTGATTCCCACTTGTCCACCTGCCTGCCTTTCCCGTGAACGCGGACATGGCCAGCAACACCCCTCTCCCACTGGGCTTTATCAAGTACTACAGTGACACTTCGGCATCGGCCACCCACTAGGTTCGTGAGCACGCAGTGCTACAGTGACAGCTCCAACCACCCGGCAGGTGCTAACCGTGACGAGGGAGCCGCGGCATTCTCTCGCCGACGGTAAACCGCCTGCCGTCACTGCGCGCCGCCAAGCATCGCCATCGTGCTGACCCTTTCGGGGCTGCTTCCACGTTTTCAAGAACAAATATTTGGAGTAAGAGTAGGGTATGTGTTGCGTTGGTACAAGTACTTCTCTCCCAAGCTTGATGTGTACGTACGAGTAGTGCCGGGTAAAACAAAGCGGCAGGACACACACACTCCCACACTCCACAGACCTGCTCGGTAGTGTGTCGTACACATCGAAGATATGCCGTTTCGGGCCAAAACATGCCTCCGGAGGGTTGACTAAGAAGTGGGCAAGAAGGGCACAAGGCATATCAGCTGCTGACGTGCTCACCACTGCGAAAACATAAATCACTCTAGGCGGGAATATAGCCTCAGTTTAATCGTCAAACCAGATTCCAGATGAAGATTTTACTCACATAAAAGTGGTTCTATAAAACAACGAAAAAAAAAAAGTGCTCCGTAAATTATCCCTATTAAACATCCAGTTAAAAATACTATGCAAATGATCTCGCACAAACTTCAACCCGTATGGTCCCCAAAAAAGTGTGTGAAGTTTCCAACACGGGATGTCGATCGAACACGTGCGCTCACTTGTGGTTGAGGCACTCCGTCCGCATGTACTTGGCCAGGGTTCTCGCGTCCGCCGTCAGCCCAGCGATGGCCACCCCCATGTTGCTGTCGAGCTTGAACACCTTCTTCTGCGGCGCCGACATCTCATTCGGTGCCCGCTTCAAGGCAGCCAGGACAACGTGGCTCCCGCTGCGGAGACCCAAAGAGGCACCCCCCTGCTTCACCGCCTCCATCGCGTACTCCACCTGTACCCAGGCAGCCGCAAAAAAGCAGAGACGAGGGCGGTTAGTCATGTACAGCTTGCCTTAGTCATTTTGACCATTGACCAGGCATCCCTTTCGAGACGCAACACCATTCCTTCTCCGAACAGAGACACCTCCAACATTTGGGCGCTCACTGCGTGTATTCCTCATACTACATGGAACTTGTTTGCCTGTTGTGCCCCTTTTCTGCTTCGCCGTCTGTATCTCCTCGAATAGCAATCGCCTTCTCGCTACTATCTAGTGGGAGGCATCCAAGGAGTTCAGGAGGGGCGAGGTAGGGGGGTAGGGGGACGGAGTACACATTATCATGAGGGGGGGGGCTCTTGCGTAACGATACGCGTTGCAATGGCTGACTCTTCGGCGATCCCGGCCGCGTAAAGGGCAGTGCCGCGCCCCGAGTAGCAGCAGCGTGTAGAACGCGCTTCGCCGAGAACATCACACAACTATGTGAGATCGTTGAAAGCTTGAAGCTGCGGGCCTTTCGAGAGGAGGCAAAAAGGATCGATTTGACGTTCGGGTTATATCAAGTACATTTTACCTTCCAGTTATATGCAGTCAGATTATTGAAAGAAAAAATAGGCTTGACGTTGTGCAAGCTTCGAACGCGCGGAGGGGGGAGCCCCGACGCAGGCGTCGAAACCCTGACTCGCCCACGCCCTTTACCGTTTGCTGTGTGCGTCTACATTTGGTAAACGTCATGGAAAAAATGGAGGAAACACTCAGTCGGTGTCCGGGTATCATGGCACTCGAAAAAGGCTACAGATTCGAGTACTCCCATCAACCAGCGAGACCAAGAGGTGAGGTCTTCTCGTAAGCAACGCATAGAAAGGCAGAGCAATACAGTTCATCTTGCCAAGTACAAGGTGTCTCTTGTCTCGATGTGGGTGCATCTATATGGGGTCGCTGAGGCACGACGCGACAGCAAGGCACAACAGGAACACCGACCCGCTCACCGAAAGACAATGCCGAAGCCACAGTCACGGTTTGCGGCGGAGACGGCTACCTTCTCCCAAACAGGAAATACAAGCATCACGAACTTCACTCGGCCAGCTTAAAGTTGTGCAGCACCGGAATGCGTCCGAAGTATCGGGAGTACCAAAGCCAAAAGGTGGTGAAAACTCATATTAAATACGTGGTATCTGATACATACGAAGTCTGCACATACACACTGGTCTAAGTGCTGCAGAAGCTGACGAAGGCCAGCGCCCAGATCGCAAGGAAGCTCAACGACCCGTAAAAAGTCCTAAACCCCCACCCAAGCCCAGTCCGAAAGGTACAGCTAAGGGTGTCATACACACGAGCACCACGCCCTTTCATCTTTACAATGCCTCACCTGGTGAAGTCGCCCTTGTGGGCTCCATACCGTCACGTCAGTGTCATACTGATTGCGGAACATGCTTTCTCCCGCTCTCGTTACGATACGGAGTACAGCAGAGACTTAACGGCGTTTCCGCGGCGGTCTCCCAAATAATCGATCCCCGCTCTCGATCTGCCTGGAATTTAAACACGAAGTGTTCGCGCAGGCTCTGCTTTCGTGTCGCCTCGCCCTCCTCGGCTAAGCGTTGGTACCTGGTACGCACGTAGTCCTGAAAAATGTCGAAAATAAGGCGATATGCAATGGGAGCACACACGGACATCAAAACCCGAAGTCACTAAATGAGGTTTATGCAACACCGATGAACGAAAAATTAAACCGATACCATTTTGATACTTGATACAATTAAGTAGGGAGAATATGTTTACACAGTTGGCATCCCGAGATAAGCGCATCCCGTGCCAATCTTAACCAGAAACATTACGTTACTCTCATCTCCAGTGGATAATATGCAGCTTGGCGTACAGGAACAGATCCATCTGACCGCTCTCAAGTCCTGAAATCTGCTATCTTGGGTGCTCCTAACTCGAGGAACACACTGCTGTAGCAGACGATCGATGAGTGCGTCGAAACGATAATCCTTCAGTTCGTAGCTACTGATGACTATTGATATGATATTATCATCGAAACTACGGGGGTGCCAGAAGGGGTGGAGATCAAAACGATGTATCGAAAGTTCGATATTTCGATGAATGGAAACCTTTGAGACGATACCCAATAATACGGCTGTAAAAGGGAGACGGGTCGTTTCTTTTCTGGTATATGATACTGGCATGTGGTGCATACCACCTTAAAAGGCAAACTCGCGGGGCGGTTCGGCCTGTCCAAGCCACAGTTTTTCTTCGGGTTCCCTTGCCGGTAAGAGGGTTTGCGGTAGGAATGCACAGAACCAGTGCGGCCCTGTGACGGAATAACGCCGCCCTCTACTTGAACCACACTAACTTACACCATGTACCTGGTGAGATGCAAGACAGCACACACAGCCTGGGACGAATCTCGGAGCCGATATTCTTCAAAACACGCCTTATGGGGGGCACGGATTTCAGATCCAATTTTCTTTCAAGACATGCCGTGAGGGGGGGGGGGGGGCGAAACTGGCGGCCTTGGGAAGATGCCTTCCAAATCTCTTTCCATAAACGAGTGTCTCGACGTTTTCACCCTCCCCGGCGTAAACCAGCATCGGAAATTCCTTCGAGGGAGTGTGCCGTCTTGCGTGTTATTTGGTACCATGTACCAGGTATGCGATTGCCGTGTAGTCAGGGCTCAAAATTCGTTGCCAGTCACCGCGGAGTACGGAGCGCCAGAAGGCGGATCGCGACCGGATGACACCCACGCACCACCGCAAGACCGCACGACCGCACCTTTGCCGAGCTCAGATGTCATGAGACAACTTTCATATTAATAGGGACAACACTTTCACCCCTTACCAAGACAGAAAATTTTGCCTTAGTTTGCCTTGACAGGGCCGATACTTAAGGGTTGTACTCGTAGTTTGGACCACTCGACACTGCATCCCGGACAAACAGCAGTGCTCGTTTTCTCTCGAGATGCTATGTTTTCCAGGTCCCGAGTATCTTAGCTGCTGAGGGACAGCAGTACAGCAGGACAGCCGTGCGTGCCAGGTACCAGGTAAGTACGAGTAGTGCTATTTATATTAATACTCAGGCCCAATCCTGTACTGGTATTAATAGTCGTAGTACAGCTCGCTGAGGAAAACACACAGCGGTTGGAGTGTTGGAAGGAAGAACCAGTTTCTTTCGTTTCGTTTTCATCATTACTTTCACTTCCCAGCCTAGCTCGTAGGAGGTTTTACCCTCGGCGACCTTCTGGACGAGCCGTGGTCGCAGGTGACTACCCTTCTCCCCCCCGGTACGTGCCTTTATTTTTTATCGCGCATAGGGTTCAGCATTCCCACTGCTCGTCGATTTTCATCGAATGTAGCCAACTCACGCTCTCTCGCTTTCCGCTGATCAATTTATTTTGATGAAAGAAAGAGCCCGCGAGCATGCACTCGGTGAGACTTGAACCCACCAAATTGATCTTGATAGGCGCGCGGACTACCTACCAATGGGCAATTGCGTGGTGTTACTGCTGTCTACACCAGATGCGTTTTGATTGGCTTGCGACCCACAAAGCTCGCCATCTCGCCATATACCAGGCATTCAGCAGTAACACGACCAGTGCCTAAGGCGCTTGTAGCTGCTGTACCAGGCCACACGAGTACTCTGGTACTCGTACGAGTATCCTCTGAAAACATCATAACAAAGGGACGAACGATAGAACAGCAGAGTCGCATCCACTGGAGAACTTAAAACATAGTATCTACTCAGCATGCAACCACGCCTCACCTACACGAAAAGGTAGGTTAGACGGCACTAGTGATTCTTTGATTGGCTGTAACGCAGGCCCAACAGGGCTGGCGAGCAAGCTTGGTGCCTGCCGAGCCTGGCACGCGGTATCCTCCGAAAATGCCCCTCAAACCAAACAGCGAGAGAAGGCCTCAGGATTTCGATGCCTTCGCAAGGCGAAAAATACACACTAAAAACACCGCACGCTCTCTATCTCGTTTCTCACCCTTACCCTTCGCAATTAATCCAGTTGTTGTGGTCGCTTGCACGAGTCTCTTGTGTTCTCCAGGCGCTGGTCGTGGAGTCTTTGCGTCTGGAATCCGAGAGAAAAACAGCCTCGAACGAGTTCGTTACGATAAAGAGGCCGTAGGCTTTGGGGTAGCAAACGCTTTTGACCCCGGGGACAAAAGTGAATCTGGGTGCGGAACTAAACTTTTTGTGCAATTGCAGCTGATGTTTCTTGTGAGCCAGTGAACACCGCTTGTCTCACACGCCTCTCAGCCTGCCTACGCCCCAACACTCCCTGCTGCGTTGGGGAGCTTCCAAGGGATCCCTCGTCTCTCGTGCGTGCTTCATTTTCCCCTTAGTGGTGCTTCGATATCGCACTTGCGCGGCATCTGCTACAAGTATAGTTCTTCAAGACCTATTATTGCACGTTGTGTGTAGGAAGTAACAGCTTCACGTGTCATAATCTCCTGAGATGGCCGGACCTACGAGCGACGACTTCTCGGGCAGGGAATGGAAGGACGGCGACGCCCACGAGATTCTGCCCAACATCTTCCTCGGTTCTATGGTGGGAGTTGCACGACTTGATGTGTAGACCGTAGACCTCCGCCCCCCGGCTCTCTGCTTGCAAGTTCACTTTACGGTTCATGTTTGTGCTTCATCTTTGGGTCTGTATTCTTTCTGTCAAAGCTCTACCGGTCGTATCTTCTTGCTGTTCGAGAGTTCGCCCCACTTGGTTCCGAGTCGGCCGTGCTGGGGGGTAGGCAGGGCGCGACCACCACACTGCCGTTTTCAATATTTCAGCACAGCAGTTGATATGACACGAAAATTGCTTGCATAGGAGGGGGGGCGGGGGGAGGGGTTGGCTGCCTTGCTGGGAACCGCATAAGTCAGTAGGGTTCGCCGGCCTCGAATTTCCACATTTTATCAGCAGGTGCTACACCTGCAGTATAAATATAATTAGCAGGTTCGCTTTGGTTCATGTCCCAGAACAAGTTCAGAGACGATGTTTTTTACGATGTTTGCCACACCCTCGCCTGTTTCCCCCTGACCGCCGATTCAGGAAGCCGCGAAGGATAAGGACAGCCTAAAGTCTCATGGCGTGAGTCATATCCTGACTGTCAACGGGAAGGACCCCGCTTTTGAAGACGACTTCGAGTACAAGTGAGACAGATGGTATACGTGAACCGACATCGCAGCCTTGTCGTCCTGTAGCTACAGTATGTACGGCTGCTCTACCTGGTAGTATTTTTTTGCGCGCGGTGTAGTTTCACTTCGGACTGTTGTTTTTATGTTTGAATGCAGTAGTACCGGAATACTGCTGAAGTTTTACCATATTTCTCTCCAATGTTTTGCTATTATTGTTGTGTCGCTGGAGAAGTCGAGCTGACAACAAAGACCCCGATGCTACACCCCCGTCCTTTTACCTTGTGTGGAGTAAGCAGTACATAATGGACCCAAAAGGTTTGCGCGGCCAGGCTGCCAAGTACGTTACTGCTTTAGTGTTTTCAGCTATTGATATTAATAGTTGTGAAGGCGTTTCCCCGCTCGCCCGCGTAAAAAAACCATCACATCCTGAAAAAGTAAGCGGATCCCCGGGACTTGCTGTTCGCAGCAGTGTTTCGTGGTCTTCGTGTGTTATTTGCTGGGTACTATTAATAGGCGTACACTCACTCAAGGGGCACATGGCCAAGAGAGGTATATCCCCCCACTCTTCATGCGACTCGTCGGACACCTCACGGCGCTTCGCGATTGGTGCACGCATTGTCTGCCTGGTCGGTGAAACCCGACGCGCTCCGTCCAGGCATTGCAGGGATGCGAGGGTGATTTTCCATACGACTACGTTCGTGCATGATATCGAGGACACCCCCCCCCCGCCCCTTCCCACACTACGGTCGCGCATGATGATGAGTACACCCCCCCCCCTCCTCAAACCAAAATAAAATTGAATGAAAGGGGGAAACTGCTTTTCGGGGGCGGCGGGGCTCTAGGTTCTCGATATCCACGTGATCAGTCATCACCAACCCAACGGCCTGCAGAGCATGCCTTCGTCAAGTCTCTCCTAAGTAGCGCGTTTCGAAACAACGCAGGGCGACGCGAAGGTTTGGGTTTTGCGCGTACGATTCCTCGTGCCTTTCGTAGAAAGAACCTGGCTCTATCACAGAATCTCAGTGACGTCACCAGCGGCAAAAAAAAGTACATGGGCAGAAAATTACATCGCCTTGGATAACGCCATGTGCCATTTAAGAAATTCAACTAATCAAAAGCCCCTTTATGTACGAAAACGACCAATCACAAAACTGCGGGTACGAGATAGTTTTCACGGTACAAGCCATACATCATACTGGTATATGCAGCAGTTTGTGATATAATACATACCAGAATACCGTATACGTACGATACAACCGCAGACTTTGGAATTACATGTATCCCCGGCAAGCTCGATACGAAGCCCAATGGCCACGCAAATTTCAGAAGGAGACCTTCATCACCGCCCGGCGTTGGACTCTGCCCGTACCATTGGCCCGTTGATACACCTTTCTCGTGTGTGCACTTCATGATGCGATGTAAAGAGCGGAGACCCTGCCGAAGGCTACTTCCTCCGAGAGCCGCGATGGGGCGGTTGTTTTTCGTGTGTCTCAAATGTATAGCCGAAATATGCCCGGTTCACGTTTTGCGAGCGAGGCGAATTGCTACTTTATAAAACCCCCTCTCCCCCAAAAATTGAAGAACGTTTGTTCCCGGAAAAGTCGTTTAATCTTCATGTTTACTGCAGTCCATCAGCGCGCAGATAGTTGACGACAGTTAAAACCACTCAATCGGTCGAACCCACAGCGAACGTAACTGTGCTGATTTGCTATCTACACCAACCCGCACGGGATACCGTCACTTATAAATACGGTGTATACGTACCGTTCGCCGACTCTGACCTGCGTGCTTAAACATAGTCGGGCGCGAAAGAAGAGCGTGCGTTTATCCGTTCCCCTAGGCCAAAACGTGTCGTCCTCGCAACCCAACAAAAGCCGCCGCTTTTCAAAGCGCCCCTTTGCTATATACCTACTTGATCACAAACGACCCAAAAAATGTAGTATACAGAATGGCATATCACTCACTCGCTGCTATTCCTGCTGCAACGGTGTTTTTTCGCCATTGGTGCGCGACGAAGGGTGATCAACTTTGGGGGCGACAACGGAAACCTCACGCCCCATTTGGAGGACAGCGTGGCGTTCGTCAATTCTGGCGCGGAGAGCGGCGGGGTATTGATCCACTGCACTCACGGGACGGGCCGAAGCGCAGCCGTGGCGATCGCCGCCGTAATGAAAGCGAACGGGGATGGAACTCCAGGAGGCGTCGTTGGCGATTTCGCAGAAGCATTCAGGCTGGTGAAGGCGCGCCGCCCCGGCACGGACCCTCCAATGCCGTTTCAGCTGGAGTTGGACGCGTGGGATAAGAAGTCGAAGTCGGCTTGAAACGACAACAAGAGAGCGAAACGACACGATGATATATGATTGCTATTCCCTGAGATGTCGTTTGCTTGCAACACGAGCCTACAGCACAGCAGTAGTACGTAGTAGTGTCGTTTTTATGCTCAGCAGATAATACCGTACGTGTATATGCATGGGGTATGGTGGCACGAGGCTCATGTATATCCGGTGAATACGCTTCGGTGGGGTTGAGCGAGCGTTCTAGTCTTTTTGACCCTCTCGGGGATTTATTTTTTCGCGCGAACGGAGAGTTCAAGACGACTCCGACGCGGACGACTGGTTCACCCTACCTAGACAGCGGTTTCTACTCGTGCGGTCGGGGCTATCTCTGCAACAACAGCAAGCATGAAAATGGAGTACGTCTGTGGGTCTATTTACACCGGTGAGGATAGGAACTTGTTGATCTCTTGGGGCGTAGAGACTTGCGCCAACTGTTTGGTGTCGTGTGGTCGCCTCGCGTACTAATAGCGCATACCTACTATACTACCTGGTATCCTTAATTTATATATATACATATATATATATATATATATGTATATATATATATATATATATTATCTGTAGCAAAACGACGATAGATACCAGAGATTCCTGGGAGAGTGCTGGTATCTTGCCCTGTTGCAGAATAGTGACGGTCGCTGCATGCTTCGACGCATGAAGAGTTATAAAGAGTCTTAGCTAGTAGAGTATTTTATGGGTTCGAGATGTGTCCCACAGGACGGTTGGCAATGTTGGCACGCCCCACTGCTTTATGCGCCGGTTAGGCAGTTTTTTTGATCGGATGTATTGGCGGAAGTGCAGAAAAAAGGAAGCCCTTGGGCACACACAAACCGAATGGACAAGGAAAATGCGTCGTGGACATATACGCAACTGCGGTATGCGCCGGTTTTGCCGGGGGGTTTTAAGGATACCTTGGTAGGAGGTGCAGGAAAAGAAATCCCTGGAGCACGCAGAAATCAACCAACAAGGAAACTGCGTTTTGGACTTGTGCGTAGCTGGTGCTAACTGGAACGGGGCAAGAAGCATGGAAGATGCTCATGAAGCTCTAGAGACTGGTTCATGCGAAACGCCCTTAATTGCGTCAACCGGTGAATGCTGCAAGCAATGGCTCCTCGAGTGCCAAATATTTAGTATCATGCCGACCAAAATCAAGAGCGGAAGTGGATACCATACCTGGTATTTTGTTAAGGGCCTAGAGCTGGCGCTAGCGGCGAAATTGTGTCACCCATTAATTGCGTCAACCGACGGATGCGCAAGCAATGGCGACTCGAGTGCCAAATATTTGGTATCATACCCACCGAAATCATCAGCGGAAGTCGAGGCCATACCTGGTATTTTGTTAAGAGCCTAGAGCTGGCGCTAGCGGCGAAATTGTGTCACCCATTAATTGCGTCAACCGACGGATGCGCAAGCAATGGCTACTCGAGTGCCACATATTTGGTATCATACCCACCGAAATTATCAACGGAAGTGGATGCCATACCTGGTACTTTCGTAGAGGGCCTGGGGCTGGCGCTAGCGGCGAAACTGTGTTCCGACCAACCTCAGGTCTTACAACAAGGTCAACAATAGTCAGGCGTTTCCGTAGAAAGAAATCCTATTTTTTTCTTTTTTTTCGGAACGAAACGGTTCTGAGTACTTCCAAGACGTTTCTGCAAAAGCAAGTTGCATTTGCGAAAAAAAACGCAGATTTGACTGCATCTGATCAAAATTGGGCAAAAAACTACCGCCAAAGGTCAAAACCGTACTGAAAACATGTAGGGTATTTTCTCAACAGAAGCGGTGAAATCCATGTTTCCCCCCCCCAAAGCTCAGATATACCCACGTTTTACTTTATTGAATCCTAAAACTTCGCACCCACCTTCTACGCCGTAATGCCTAGGGGTGTTCGGAGGGGGTGCAAGCTTTTATTTTATTTATTGCTACATATCTGGGGGCCCAGGACGCCCAGTTTTAAGAAAAACCCGAAGACAGACGCAGACAACAACTACGAGGGGGGCATATTAAATAGGACCTACGGTACAGACAAAAACCTATATATTTCGCTATTTTCACTGACAACTTTTGGTCCTATTTACTATGGCCACCCGTAATAGTGGAACAATGTGACAAAAACATTGAAAAAACAATTTGCCACACCATAATTTATCTCTCGGTATATAAGAGCACGGAAGGTATGTGAAAAGTTTCAGGGTATATCTTGAAAAAAACAGCGTGAACTCCTGATGTTGAAAACATTTCGAAGGAATTCCGTGAACCAGCTAGCTACACTGGGTTAGCACGAGGGTTATTTAGTTTACATTTCGTTTGTCGCGCAGATGGATGCAGAGTGCAGGGTAGCGGTGCAACGTTTGAAGACGGACTTGACGACACAGAAAAGTGTGTCACAGGTTACCAGAAAATCCTAGCTAAGGCTACTTCTTATGCAGTCTGGTACGTGGGTCGGAAAGACCGGTTTGCGATCGGAGACAGAATCGAGCTTTATACGTATACTTTTTTCTTTTCTTTTTTTAATCATCACTTTCACCTTCCAGCCTAGTTCGTAGGAGGTTTTATCCTCGACGCCCTTCTGGACAAGCCGTGGTCACAGGTGTCTACCCTTTATTTCCCCCCCGGTTCGTGCCTTTATTTTTATCGCGCATAGGGTCCATCATTCCCACTGCTCATCTATTTTCATCGAACTTTAGCTACCTCACGCTCTCGCGCTTTCCGCTATTCAATTTCTTTTTTATGGAAGAAAAAGCCCCTGAGCATGCACTCGGTGGAACTTGAACCCCCGAAATTGATCTTAGCAGGCGCGCGGACTACCTATCAAGCCACCGGGGACGCCGGAAAAAAAACATTCATGTACTTTTTATACCAACTTTTTTATATCGAGCATGCGATCCACGCATCTCGATGAAAATCTCGAGTTTTCAAACGGGATGCGTGGATCGGATCTCTCGATCGATATTCTGTTTTTGCGGCCCACCGCACCTCTAGCCACCCCCTCAACACACACGACCACACCACACAGTAGAGGTATAAACGCCTCCGATGATGGTTTGACTGCCCCGCTGCTGCTGCTGCTGCTGCTGTTGCTGCTGCCCACAGCGTAGCCGCTGGAGGATGCACCTCTTAAAACCCGCGAGGAAGACACCAAGCAGTCGCCAAAATATTTTCGCTTGCGATACTCCAAAGAGCACATAAACTGCGAACTTGGTCCGACTGACGATGGGGAAGGCATCCGCACACTTCCGGTCGAATTAGAAGTGGATCGGAAACCGACCTTTTCGACCCTTCCAATCCGACGGCATAAGAACTAGCCTATATTTGTGGGAAGTTGTTCGCCCACTGGGTTTACTCGACTGTCGCTGAGCCGGCGCATCTTGGAAATATTTCACCATGCGCCCCTCTCTGGAGAGAGAAAGACAGTTCGTTCCGGCAGTTTCTGAATGGCCTTCCTCTTGTACGGCATTACCTATATAGGATCAACTCATGTGCGCAGCCAAGCGGCGCAAAATCAATCAGTTCAAAATGTATACCGGCCACTGGTATGATACAATACGGCCGAATAACCGTTCGAAACCTTGCGCCGCAGATGTTACGAGCAAATCTTTGAGCCGACCGAGTCAGAAAAAAAGTATTTCTTGTTGACGTTGTGAGCCCAAGCAAAAACGGGTGACATGATAATCCACTGCCAACAAAAAAAAGTGACGTGGTGGTAGAAGATGACACTGATGTTCCACCAATTAGAAATACTCCTTTTAAAAAATGCCCAGTGAAAAACCTGCGGGCAGGAAATACCTTTTCATCATACCTAGCCTCCCGACGCAAAATATATCGGGTTGCGCAGCCCACTCCAACCAGGCAAAACATGGTGTATACACACAACGCAAAAGCAGAACCTATTGAGACTGGCCCGCAGTGCCCGCATACTTCAGTTGGTGTACCGCCCTCTCTTTTCAATATGCACAAAAAAGTTTGTCGAGCTCAAGTCCACCCCCTGACTCTGCAGACATGTCTACAGCAAAGCGTCGCAGGCAGGCGCCCACCCTCACACAGGGTCCAAGTTAGCTGAAAAAACAAATGCTTGACTCTAACCATAACTCTCGCTTGGACCACTTCGACCAATCGGGCAATCGCGGCTACAAAAATCTCTCTCTCCTTACAAGTATTATCGTCCAAATTAGTTACATTCCGGAGCCAATGAAGGGGGGAGGAGGGGGGGGGGGGCACAACGACGCCAGGCCGCCAACTGATTGACACGACCATGCGCTCTTTCCTTGCTGCACGACAGGCCGAATCCCGCGATCTCAAAGTACATCAAAATCGAGCATCGTGCTGGTTACACATGGTGCCAATGTGCCCGCACTTAATATTCGCCACCAGTGACTATGCCGAGCTGTTGACCACCGCCCTGTGTCTAAAAGGAACTCCCGAACGTGGGTACGGTTATACCAGTAGAGGATTACCAACACGGGGCCTTCCGGCTTCAACGTGTGTCCTGCAGGGGTGTCAACGCTCCCGACACCGGCTGCCAAGTCTTTAAAGGTATGGCCGTCAGGATGGATCACCACTCGGGCTTGTTTGCGTCATAATTCCACCCGACTTTCAACGCATCCTGCGGGCGGGGGGGGGGGAGAGGCATGCGGGTGGGGGAAGGGGGGTGGAGGCGCGTTTTAGTTCGCCTGGACCTTTCTCCGGACTGCTACT
>JBBMHQ010079742.1:0-11791 GCA_037834295.1 Postelsia palmaeformis | reverse complement strand
GCACAAGACACCTTGAGCGTAACTAGGGTAAGGTACTTGAAAGTCGCCGTCTTCTCCCGGAAGCTACTTGGGGATAGTGCAGCCGATAGACAAAAACATGGAGAGGGATCAAAGAAATGTACTACTGCTGTACGACGGAGTTCGGTTTACGTACGAGTGAATTGCTGTATTCCCGTTACAATGACTTCGTTTGTGCTTACCCGATACCGGTATGTCGCATTTGCGTAGGGAAACCCCGCTTCGCTTAACTGGGGAATACGTCCGACCAGGTTGGTTAACGCCATCGGCGCACAGAGCACCCCGAGCGTCCTGTGTACGCAACGTGCTTGCACTTCCATTATATGGAAACTACTTGGAAATACTCGTGTCACGGAAGACCATAGTAAATACCTGGTAGTAAATAGGACCTACGGTATACACAAAAAACTAGATATTTCCCTATTTTCACTTGCAATATTGGATGCTATTCGCTATCGTCCCCCAGTGACAGAAAAAACACCGAGGGATCACAGAAACGTACCAGTACCACACATAAAAGTAGCGGAGTCTCGCACATAGTTCACGTGTGAGTTTACTGCTGTCTTCCGTGAACATATATGTATAGAGCCGTGTTTGTTTGCGCAAGCATCGCATCTGCACGTAAGGAGGCCCCGCCTCACTTTACAGCAGCACACTTGGTACCACGAGGTTTATCCATGCCATGCCATGCCCACGATCTGTGATACCCGCTTGCACGTGCGATCTCGATCTTGTCAAACATACTCGGAAATAGCACAGACAGAGGGGATGTGAGAGGAAAGGTACGAGTATAAAAAATCGACGTTCGTACAGGTACGCGAGTGTGCTGCTGTCTGCCGCCTGAACACGTTTACAAGTTAAACTACTACTCGGTTCGTTTGACTGGAGCATACGTACGTTGTGTAGGCAGGTGGATAGGCGCCATCGATGCGCAGCATCGCATCTCAAATCGCGAGCACGTGCCCATTTTGCATTGCTGTAGGGTGTACACAGCAGCAGTGCTGGTACCACGGGGTTTCGGAGGATACCTGAAAAGGCTCGAACTTGGGCGCTGATTTCGCTCGCCCCTCAACCTCACCTAACCTAACGACGTGCTCATCCCCACAAGTAAGTCTCCTTCAGCACAATTTCTCCGCAGCGGGACCAGTTCTCTCCCTCTCGGCGGAGCTCTTCGACTTCTCGGCTTGTTTGTCCCGCGATGATCCGTTTCCCCATTGGTTTGTAATTTTGTAGCGGCATGTTTTGTACAGGGGCTGAAAAAAGTGCCGGATAGAAAGTGCGGTCTAATATAAAAGTAATAACACTGAAAAGTAATCAGCCTAACCTCCGGGAGGATCGAACCCACGCCTTCAAGTCCAAAATCGGGCATCGTGACCATCTCACGTTCTCAAAGATTCAGATCAATAGGAATGTAGAGTCATTCCAATTGGTCCAAATGACCTGGGATCGTTTCCTCACCTGGACCAGTGTGTCTGGGCGGGCGCTCCATGCTGCCACAGTTACAACAACGCTGCTGCTGTCGCTGCAGAGCGATATACGTAGGCAGCCGAGTGTGGTCGAAAGTTCCAGCTCGTTCTTTGGTTCTATTTCTGTAGATTTACTCCGTCTTGAAATACGGCCCAAGGAGTCTAACATGCCTGCGAGTACAGGGGTGTTCAAACCCGCGTGCACAGTGAAGTGAATGTAGGTGGGAAGCCGCAAGGTGGCACCATCGACCGACCATGTCGCTCCGGGGGCGAGGCTTAAGTATGAGCGTGCAGGTTGGGATCCGAAAGATGGTAAACTTTTGCTGAAGGGCGAACCCAGGGAAAACTCTGATGGAGGCTTGTAGCGATTCTGGCGTGCAAATCGATCTTGAGATTTGGGTATAGGGGCGAAATACTGGCGGAACCATCTCAGAGTAGGTGCAACCTGCGCTCAGTTTTATCAGGTAACTCGGTTTATTAGAAACTGCCGGGAAGCAACTTCCTCGCCCTGTTCTCAAAGTTAAAATGGGTAAGAGACCGGGGTCGCTTAATTGGACCTTGTGTTCGAATGAATGTTGCGAGTGGGCCAGTCCGGGTAAGCTGGATTGGCAATGCAGGATTAATCAAATGCCCTTCGATAATAATAGTTGAAAGCCAAGCTGCCCGCTCACGTAGATCGGACAGAAGGCGTTGGGTCATTTCGATAGTAGGACGGTTGCCACGGAAGTCGGAATCTGCTCATGAGTGTGTAATAACTCGCCTCCCGGGTTATATAGCACCGAAAATGTCTGGCGCTAAAGCGAGCGGCCTGTACTATTAGTAGGACATTGGGAGGATTGTGTTTGCACGATGAAGAGAGGGGCTCGTAGTGCGTGTTCGATCGTGAGGTGGAGTGAAACGTGCCCCAGTGCAGATCTTGTGGTAGTGGCAAATATTCAAGTGAAAACTTGTGATCAGCAAGGAGACATGGGTTAGTCGTTTCTAAGACACAGGGAAAGTCCGTTGAAAAACGCGACCTTCCGTTCGCCACTATCGGAAGGGAAACGGGTTGAGATTTACTTGGATGGTGACACAAGCGCAAAGGAAGTTGTCTTTTCTCGTTAACGCCTTTTAGCCGACCGTGTAGTCGACATGTCCGGCGATAGGGTGGGCTGGGCGGGAAAGGGGGGTACTTTTTGCCCCGCCCGCGTGCGCTCTCGACGGCCCTCGAAAATTCCATGAACGCGTTTTTATCTCACCCCCGGTCGAACTCACAACCGCATCAGGCCTCCAGGGTGCACAACCTCTGGTTGAGAGAGCACTGTCTGTCTTTAAGTGGGTAGCGCGATCTAGAGCGCTTCAGCTCGGCCTTGCCTCATGGGTAGGAAGGCTGGGTACCACAATCAGCATTACACTGGATACCATGCCGCGCCGAGTCGTGGCCGTCGCAGAATCCCAAGGCAATTCTGAGAGCTACCTAGTCAGCCTAGCTGCTGACGTACATTCTTGGATCATAACTTGGCAGCTAATTGGTTGACCAACTCCATGCCTGAGGCCGTCGGCTCTCGGGGATTTTCTCGAAGATGGTGCTGAATGGGGCCATCGAGATTCAGCGACAGCCGAGGAGGATGAGGTATTATCCCTAAATACTACACGCCTCCATATATCTACAACCCCGACCAACCGGGGACAAAGAGGGCAACCCCCCGGGTCGACACCGCCCCGCATGGTGTGGTGACTCCAAACCTATCGGTGGAGCTGCGCGTTGGCTGAGGTTCCCGCCTAGTCATTAGTTGTCTGGCGAAGCCAACCAACTAACTGACTTTAGTTGACTAGTTGGCTGGCGAGCGTAGCGATTTTAAAAAGGCCCCGGCCAAGAGGGCCTCACTTGAGGCGCTCCCGGAGGGCCCGGTGCCTCCGGAGGATCCCGCGGAAGGCGTCGCCGGAGGACAAAAGACGCTATTTGGCTTTATTTTACTATTTAAAATCGGCCTGGGATATTTCTGGTTTTGATCGCGAAACAGGTAGTTTTGGAAGTTCGTACTAGATCAGACTTTATATGGATGCACCAGAAACATGTACATGCCGTTCCCGTTTGAAGGTTTCTTACCGGTGTTACATTTTGTCGTGACGACAAATACGCAAGTACTCGCGGCACGCAATAGCACACCATCAGTAAAATAACAAAAAAGTAACATACAAGGCAGACTGGACCTTCTATGACGGGAGAATAGAAGGTAGATTATCCACTGCCAGTGATTCAGCGATTCGAAAACGGTTCATAATCGAGCTAGCAAATTCCATGTCATACCCTCCGTGGCTTCGGGTGAGCTACCAATTAACTCCCAAAACGAATCTGTGCTCCACAAGGTTTTAGTTCTGAGCTTTTGAGGTCTCTGCTGAAAAGATACGCAGCTCAGAGCGAGCATCGCTGAAACACAAAACGGCGACGGAAATGAAAGTCTTAGGGGTCGACACCGTATCGCACGGTGGGGAAAGCCCATCCCCAGTGGCTCTATCACTGATAAGCTGGAAAATCTTGGAGCCAGCTGTACCCAGGCGGGATAGGGCATCATCCCCGCATCTTCAACACTTTCATACCTGTACAGCTCCAACAAACCAGGGACGAACATATCGACCTCAGGGTCGATTACACCATGCTCGATGTGGATACCCTAAACCACTGGCTGATTGCTGATTAGCTGGAGTTCGTCGAGGCAGCGCCACGCGGGAAGGATATATGTGGCCCCGTGTCCAGATCTCACATCCACAACTCCAATAAAACGGAGATGAAAACGGTAGTCCATCGGGGCGTTATCGCTCCTCGCGGTGTGTAAACCCTAACCCCGTGTACGCCATTTGGTGGGCTTAGTAAGTTCGTTACACTTGATTTAAATACGTATCCTCAGCCTGATCTGATCCTTTTTTGGTCGGTGGATCTCCCCCGACTCTGACCGTCTTTCCGCGCGGTTTCTTCGCCGGGGCGTGCTCCGTGCACGCCTGAAACGCACCGCGTCGGAGGATACGCCCGCTCAGTGCCGTAGCGCCACCACGAAGCCTTGATGTTGATATTTCCTGAGGAATCTCCGAAAAATCGTGCCCTGTCAGTGTTGTGGCCCATGGCCTCTCAGGATGTATGTATTCGCGTGGTATTTTTCGGCACGTCCTCTCCGACCTCTGACCCATGGGGAGGGTCAACCACCCGGCCGGAGTACCCAGTGTGGGGACCCGCGCGGGTGGTTGTATCTAGGACATCAATGGAACAGAGCGGGGCTGTCGGCCATCGCGTACTCCCTAAATTGGATATTAGTTACACCGCCTCCTAGGTTTTGCCGCCTGTTCATTTATCAATTTGCTGTTATTATGGAGACATCCAATATCTTCATCTCACATCTCTCAGAGTGGAGTTCGGAGCGCACGCTATCAATCTCTCGGCATCGAGGCTCAGCTTCCTCCTACTCCTCTAGTGTATGCTCCCTTCAGGCGAGTTTGCGACCGGCGGCCGTCCAGGCCGCTGGCGTGGCCCCTTGCAATAGAGCCAGGATATCTTGTGGAGTGCCGGCCGTCCAGGCCGCCGGCGTAGCCCCTTGTAATAGAGCTATTACGTTTCGTAAAGTGGTTGTACATTCCACATCGGTGATATTCTACAACCCTCGCCCTAGCGCAGCCCAATAAAAGTAGGATTGGGGTTGAGTTTAGAACTGGTACTGCTAGGCTCAGGAACGTGGTGTATATCGACCACTCGAAAGTGGCCTGATGAACGCGATGAAATGCATACCAGGCTTACCAACTTTATCAACCGAAACAAGAAAAAACCAAGAAGGCAATTTTCTTCCTGCGGTCCTGGAACAACTATATAATGGTATACAACTCAGAAGTGCGTTATAAACTCATAGCTAGCCCGCTCTATATCACTATGTGGGGCTTTGAACTGTTATGACACCTGTAAAACCATACCTGGTACCTGGTATGATATTACTGTTGTACGAAAAAGAAAGCTGATCCGCTCCCTGGCGACCACGCTGCGAATGGATATGTCCCCAAAATCAGCGATTCACGTATGTTTTGCTATATTCAACAGCAGCATGTGTATCAAGTAACGAATAAAAAATGTGACGGATTCTTCATCTGGATTTGGTCGTCCCGTCGTTCGAAACCGCACCACCATTGAGCCATTTGCCAAGGAGATGCAGACCGCAAAAAATCGCAAGTTCGAGTCGGATGGGTGAATCTCGGCGACTAAAGACCAGGACAAAAAAAGACAGGCAGCCAGCTCTGAAAAAAAAACGATGAGTTCCTCGCTCGAACTGGAGTTACGATGTCCGAAGCTGAGAGGATCAGTCGTGTTGAGAACGCTGCCGAGGGTCGGCACCTTTGAATGACGAAGCGACGCCACGGCGTTGAGGAGGGAAGACGCAGCCGTGCAGAGGAGGCGCGAGCTGTGAAATCTAGAAGCGGGAAATTGGCGATTGTCGTTGTCATAGATAGGATGAAGAAAGATGGGGCCAATCTGGTTTTGGCAACTGATCACGGAGCTGATCGAGGATCACTTTCATCTCAAGCGAGGAGATCGGGCCGGAAGGTAGATCCAAGAGCGGCTTGGCTTCGAGAGAGTGAAGTTCAGGCAGATGAAGAGGGAGGTGGCAGCCACGAAAGCATGGGTCGGTAGGCAGCGGGTGACCAAGTGTTCTCTGCTAAAGCAGGTAAAAAGGAGCGGCAGCATTTTTTTTTTTTCACGTGTTCCTCGGCTTGGCATCAGAGTTTTTGTGTACTGGTATTATTCAGAGCGATAGAGACGTCTTTTTTATTATACTAGCACAAATAGCAGAAAATATCGTATTCAGGATAAATCGCACTGATAATATATTTCACAATTAACAACTAGTTTTATTGTGTTGATAATAGAGATCACTAATTATTGTCCGAATTTAGGAACTACTCGTATGAGATTATTACTAATATTAGTACTGATGGGGTTTTTTTCGCTTTTCTGCTGTTGTTGGCGCTACTGCTGCTGCTGCCGTCTGTCTTTGTACTTGCCGCCGCGACCCGTCCTGTCCTCGACAAATACAGAACACATAATAACGGTCACGGACAGAAGCCCTCTCCCACGTGGTCGCAAAAAGCTGCCGCTCATACATCATGCCCCCGTCACCCCCTGCCGCGGCAACGCCGCTGCGGCAGCGAGACGAAAATCAAATAACCGAGACAAGGATTTTGGATAATTTGCGGCCCTGGGTTCAAGGCGAGAGCAAGGGCGAGGGAGGTCAGGAAGGTGCCAGGCGCAAGAAAGGCAGAAGGCGCGCGTACTGGATGAGGGCGGCGCGTTTATGTCTGAACGGCCACACAACGGAAATGAGACGTACGGTTCGAAACGTGTAGATGATGCAGCAGCGTCAGTAGTCACCTGCGCAGCTTCGCCATGATCCTTCATCCTCTTCCTCCCCTTTATCTACCACTCCAAATAATATTGTATTAATAGTAGTTTCAATCACCTTTCTCGCGGGTGGTACGCCGCCAGGCTACACTTACGTCTTGTTTTCACCTATCATATCTCTCGCCGCAGGCGGTATGCCCCCCAGTAAAAAATCTGTGTTTTCGCGCTGGGGCTGTTGACATTTGGCCGCTACATATTGTAATTTGTTGATGGCTGGTGTATTTGTGATACGTTGTAATTGGTTGAAAAAATACATTTTTTTTTTTTCTCGTACCGACCTTCGGACTTTGACTGAAATCGGCTCTAAAACACCCCTAGTTCTTGAGCCTAACTGTACCTACGCACAACTGTCTTGGACATGAGAATGTTCTAATAGAAATACAAAGCAAGGAAAAAAACAGGTTGCCAGTCATAGCTATTAGAGTAGGGCCGTATGGGAGACAGGAACAAAAGGGCGAGCTGGAATAAGGTGGGATAAAGTAATCGAGAAAGCGTGTAAGGAAATGGGACAAATCCAAGAAGATATGTTGTCCATGGAGAAGTTAGGGACTAGAGGTTGGACCCTCCGGGTGCCATATTTTGGAGCCCGGACCCTACCCTCCCCGCCGGGTAATGCCATTTTGACGAGCGGGTTCCCGGGTACCCGTTTTTTCGCCGGGTCCCGGGTACCCGGTCAAAATTTTGAAGTTTTCAAATCATAATTTCAGTACCACAAAGAATGAACTTTATGTGGAGGATACTGTGCAGTACTGTGTTCTTACTGAAACGACGAGTTCGTACAGTTTCTATGATTGATTCGACACACATGCTGCTCAACTTGCCATGTCCTGTATTACTACATTGCGTTAGCGTGATATGGGTTTGAATGTGCGGAAAGTGTGAAAATATGGCACCATCGGGGCGGGGATGATTGACGATTTCCCACTGAGAAGACTGCTCTGCCCATTTTTCGACCTACTACGTGGCAAATATCGAAAAGTAGCACTATGCCATCAAGATAATGATTGATGGTGTAACGCTGAATTACGATCCGTTGTACCATAGGAATGCGGAACTACCGTCAATAACATATCACCAACCGCCTGTGCTCGAAAATCAAAGGAATCGTGGATGGATAGAAAACAAACAAGCATGAAAAAATACAGTACATGATTGCTCGCAAAGAAACGGCTACCCACACCTATACCCCTGAGCTCAGGAGGGGCCATTGCCCAGTATCACAAAAGCACACTCTGATACGACTCTCCACTGCTGCTGCTGTCAGAGCCGGGGCCTGCAGAGTATTAGCTGAGCACGCTGCTGTCTGCATCGCTTTCAAGGGTACTTTGCGCAGGCGCTCGGAACTTTCGGCCTTATTCTCATTGAAGATCGCCCCTCGCCAGCAATTCAGTCTCCTGAGAGACCGCATCGGGATCGCCCGCCTCTTGGCTCGTTGTGCCCAGCTGATACCGCGTGACGATACTGTAGCGTGCCGTGGGCGTCCCCTTGAGCGTTGAATGTAGCTGGTTGATGGTTTGTGTGCTCGACTCGTGTGAGAGCGTGTTTTGAAAGGGTTTCCTGAAAATATTGTAGAGGCATAACGAATCGGGAATACCAATCACCCGCGGGTACCCGAAAACTCACGGGTACCCGGTACCCGACGACACAGATACCCTTCAGGCTCCGATTACCCGCGGGTAATGAGCTCGGACCCTATCCGTGAAACGGGTAGGACCCTGACGGGTATACCCGCCGGGTACCCGGGTATTTGAGTCAGGTTCCTACCTCATTTTGGGGGGTACGACACAGACGCAAAGTGCAGGAAATAACTAAGGGAAGGTCTACGTAGCGTTACATAATACGTCGCGAATATAACAACTTTTAGGGATGTGCAGTAGATCAAGAGAAGAGATACGAATGAAACCGCTAGATCCCTGATTTTGTGTGTTGGACCTGGACCTGCCATAAAGAAGAGGTATTCCAGTAATCGCGAGGAGGTGAAAGGAGATGCGCAGATGTACCTTTGTGGCAAAGCAGAAATATTAGGACTCACAGCAGTCAATTGCTCTGTTCGGCAGCAATCAATGGGTACTCCTTGGTACGATCCTGTGCGTGCGTACGTGCATTTACTATAAACTGTTGCCTTCTGATGGCTAGCAAAACATGTGACAAATTACTAGTAAAAAAAAAGAGCGATTCGACCGTGGTGCTTATCGACCACTAAAAAGTGGCACGATGAACGCGATGAAATGCATACCAGGCTATTCAAATCTATCGACCAAAGGATACAAGGGAAGACCTAGAGTGCCATTTTTTCCATCTGATCCTGGAACAACTTCAGAATAGTAGACAACTCAACAGTGTGTTATAAAAGCATAGCTAGCTTGATCCACGTCACGATTTGGGGCCTCAAACCATGTTCGACATCTGTGAAACTACAATAGGTAATGTTCGGGCGAGAAAAATGCTGATCCGCTTTCTAGCGACCACGCTACGAGTGGAAATGTCCCCAAAATCGGTGATTTCACGTAAAATTTGCTCAACTCCAGCATGTCTATCAAGTAACGTGGAGAAAACGTCAATTGACCGGGCACTGCATCTGGTTTTTGTTGACGCGTCGCACGAAACCGCACACCCATTAAGCCATGTGCTAAGGAGATGCAGTCCGCCAAAAATCGCATGTTTGAGTAAAATGGTTATTCTCGGCGACCAAAGACCAGGACAAAAAAAGAGGGGCAGGCAGCTCTAAAAACAATCTGGTGATGAGTTCCGCGCTCGAACTGGAGTTACGATGTCCGAAGCTGGGAGGATCGTATTGGGAACGCTGCGGAGGGTCGCGAGCTCTATCATTCACAGCGTTGCAGCTAGGGCTCGCGACGTGGCGCTTGCTCGATGCGATGAGGAGGTTTAAGCCCGCCGATCAGCCGAAAACCTGGCCGAGGCGGCGGAGAAGCACACTAGGCTGCGCGTACAAGCGGAAATACGATCAGTGCAAGCTGCGCTGGGAGCCGAGGAGGAGCGAAAGGAAGAGGAGAGGAGGCGTGAGGAAGAAAGACCCAGCCGTGCAGAGGAGGCGCGAGCTGTGAATCTGGAGGCGTAAGATGTGCGATTGTCATTTGTCACAGATGGGCTGAGGAAAGAAGGGGACAAACTGGTATTCGCAATTTATCACGGAGCTGACCAATCAGTACTTTTAACTCGAGCAGGGAGGTCGGCCCGACAATGTAGATCTAAAAGCGGCTTCCCTTCGGTAGAGCAAAATCAGGCAGATGCGGAGGGGGGTCGCAGCCACGAAAGCATGGGCCGGTAGGCAGCGGGTGACCAAGTAATTTCTGCTGAAGCAGGTGGGAAGGAGCGGCAGCAACGTTTCTTCTTTACGTGTTTCTCGGCTTGGCATCAGAGTCGGTCGTTTTCTTTTCGTATCTGCTTAGTGCGATAGAGTCATCTTTGTATTATACAAGTAGCAGAAAGTATCGCATTTGGGATAAATCGCACTGATGATATAGTTCAATAAATATTGTCCGAGTTTAGAAATTATTCGTACGAGATTTACTAATAAATATTGGTACAATAAATAATGTTTTTTCTTTTCTGCTGCTGCTGTCGGGCTTTGTATTTGCCGCGGCGACCAGTCCTGTCCTCGACGAATACCGAACGAACGGCAACGGTCAAGGATTGAAGCCCTCTCTTTCGTAGTCGCGGAAGGCTGCCACTCAAGCACCATGCCCGCACCACCCCCTGCCGCGGCAACGCCGCTGCAGCAGCAAGACGCAAACCAAATAATACAACATGACAACATAAAGTAAGGAAAATGCGGACTCGTTTTTCTATATCAAGTTTTGGAGTTACTTACTTAGATCTCACCCCCTGAGCATGCTCGGTTGGTACATCCCTGGCCTCTCGGAGCTCCCACTTCGGAACTGCCTCCCTTCATTCCTTGCCGGACCTTTCCAGTGGTTTTTTGTTTTCTCCATCTCTCTTGGCACTCTCCGTCCTTTTTTCTCTTCTCGTTTCGTGTGCGTGCGTGTACCCTGAGCACGGCACTATGGGCGAGCCCGGCGCCGTCGCGGGTGTCAGCGGGTGCTGGCAGGTTTAGGGGGGGTTGCAAGGAGCGCGGTCGCCGCTTTCGTGCCTAGGCGTCGCGTGTGCCTCGAGACACGAGGGATGCATGAATGGGCTCTGCCTGGTCTCCATTTGTGATTTTGTATAGAGTACGTGAGAGTATTTAAGGCTAGTACGGGATGGCAAGATAAGATTCAAGCGGTGCTTTTTTTTGCGACCACGCTGAAGTTAGAACAGAGAGCTGCGCAGCCTGAGTACCAATACTGTCGAGCTGGCGAACGACGGCCACGGTGAGCATCGGGCTCCACGCGAGGCGGGCGACGGGGCTCACTGTGGCTGAGAGTGAGGAAATATTTACCTCGGCCGAATCCGCGGCGAGGTGTTCGCCAGAGGGGTGGGCGGCGTACGAGGCTGAGAGGAAAACTCTGCTGTTGTTTTTGTTCTTCTTTACCGGTGCAAGGTGTTCCAATCAGGCAGAAAATTACTACACGAGAGGGAGTTTTTTTTATATTTCCAATTTTTTCGGGTCCATTTATGTTTTCGCGGTGCTGCTATGCCGCGCTGTTATGCGTTTCTTTCGTATTCATACATCCAGCAAGCATATCGAAAGAGGGAAATAATTGCCTAACCTGGGGTATGTACGTACGTACGTCATGTGAGCGAGCGTAGAGGGCGACATACGTACAGGAAATCGCCCGCGACGCGGAGCGTATGTAGCGTCCGAGCTGTTTTCTCCTGAAGCATGGCGGCGGGACTCTTGGCATTACCAAGTCGCCAGTTTGCAACTATTTATCAATAATACGATCGGTCTTGCAAAAACTACAGTATAATCAATTATGGACCTCTGTCC
>JBBMHQ010079731.1:0-11792 GCA_037834295.1 Postelsia palmaeformis | reverse complement strand
CCCGGATCTGAGTTACGACTGGAGAGGGAGAGAGAGAAGAAGGGCGAAGATAATGAATGGGATGAGAAAAAAAAAGCTCCCCTCTACTCGGCCATCCTATCATCAACTTGCCAGCAAGGACAACAGCAGCAGCAGCAGCAGTGGCCTCCACGACTTGGTTGAACGAGTACGGCAGACAAGTGTTCCCTTGGTCGGGGAAGGGTGGAAACCCGGGTTCAGCGGCACCAGCGCATCATCCAGTGCTTCGACCGGGCGTCTTTCTACCGGAGTTGCCCCAAACCCATGTTCCAAACACACGGCACGCCCCACCCTATCCGGGAACAACCGGGTAGCGCCAATCAGACCTACCTGCCGTTTTTGGCGGACACGTCTCAGCACGAGCACGAGACGCGTCCGCGCTGAGGCCTCGTCTATGCCAAGATCCAAGTGGTGTACGCGAGCACTGTAGCCTGCCGAGCTACCTCTAGAAGCAGCAGCAGCAGCTACGTCCTCCAGCCCATCCCATGCTGCATCCTTCGTGTTTGTTGGTGGATTTGCTGATGACTTTTCATTTCACCTATATCAAATCTTACGTTCTGCTGGCAAAGAACCAGATATAGAGTTTTGTATCGAGGGATTTGCGTGTACGTAAATCGCGATATTGAATTTGGCGCAAAGAGTCAAAATATCACCCTCTCTTGAGTATTCTATATGTCTAGGGAGATCTGCTGTATAAGTCACCGCGGGAAGACCGGGTGAACGTCTTGAGGAAACCAAAGAAAAAGAAGTGCAGCCCGATGACCTGCTACGGGGGGCCTTTTAAATTGGACCAAATATTGTTATTAAGAGTAAAAACATCGAAATATATAGATTTTTGTGTATACCGTAGGTCCTACCAGCTATTTAACATGGTCCCCCGTGATTGATGGGGAGGTATGTATGCCAATCTGTCTCGAGATGGAAGGACCGTTTGGTTCAACTATTAGTGTAAAACCTTTGCTTATGTTGGGGGAGATGTTGGTACGGCGAATAATAACTAGTAAAAAACGCACACTGCTGCTGCTGTGTAGTGCTGCTTCGTCGAGAGTAGGTTTACCATGCATAGTTCCTCGGTCATGTACCCTTTTTTGGCAAATTCCCAATTGTATATAAAAAATGTATACCTTGCCTTCTCTATACGCTCTATTTCCTCGTCTGGGTCTCGTTTTTTTTTGTGTGCACCAGACCTGGCGGCATGCCTACCAGAAGCAAGTGCAAGAGACGGAGCTCCTGAAGCGGGAGGGGGGCGACACCGCCCTCGCCGCCCAGTGGCGGCAGCGCTACGAGAAGCTCAGCCTCGAGAAGGTACTTTTTTTCCAACTTTTTGGTACCTTTTTGTTTACACCTCAGTTTTTGCGCGGCAGTGGTGGCAGCGCTACGATCGTACGAAAAGCGCATATCCTCGAGAGGGTACTTTTTTTGTTTTTTAGCATTAGTAATTAATCCGTTTTTTCTCTTGTCGAGAGGGTAGTTCTTACCCTGGTACCTTTACTGCATTTTTGTATCTGCATTGTTGTCGGCTTCTCACGAAGGTACTTTTTTTTTAATGTTTCGTTTGTACTTGTCAAAAAGGTACTGCTCTCTTTCTTGTTGGTTGTTCTTGCTTCCCAGATGGGTACTCTTTAGTTGTTAATATTATTATTTTTTTCCTGTTCAGGAGTTTCTTTTACTCCGCGCTGCGCCGCCGCTCGCCTGAGAGCGCCGAATAGTGCGTGTGATGAGATGACACCGTATCTGTCACACGGGTGGTAAGATTATACCGTATTCATCACACGGGTGATGAGATACCATCCCCCCTGGGATGGAGTTCGGAGCCGATTATCTCCGAAATCAGGGAGGGGAAGAACACACGACGAAAAATGGTGGCTTGGGAACGATCTCGTCGAGAAACTTTCCGTAGGCGCTTCGCTCCGCGTGTTCACGCTCTCTCCCCGTTGTCCAGAAAATATCAGATTGAAAATTCGTCTTGGGGGTGTCTGTTTATATTGCCACCCGTGTGGTACGGTGTTCTCTTGTCACCCGTGTGATACGATAGTGTTATATTATCACCCGTGTGATAGGGTGTTGTCTTATCACCCGCGTGATACGGTACTGTTATCTCATCACCCGTGTGATACGGTGTTGTCTTATTACCCGTGTGATACGGTAGTGTTATATTATAGCCCTAGTGTTATACGTAAGGTGATATCTTATCATCCGTGTGATAAACACGGTATGATCTCATCAGCAGTGCAATAAATACGGTGTTACATTATCACACGTGTAATAAATACGGTGTTATATCATCACCCGGGTGATGAATACGGTGTGCTATCTTATCACCCGGGTGATACGGTGAGCAGCAGACGGAAAACGACATGAACACTCCACCCTTCGGACAGATGACCGCTCCCCACAGCATGGCCTGCAGTACCTCTATTAATAGACATTTCAGGGCAGATGATCTGTTGATATGTATGATTTGTATGATGTACAGCTCATGTTGCCACCGGGGGAGAGCTGTATAGTGTGCGTGACCTATCTATCTATGTATCTCTATCTATTTATCCACTCTAGGTAGCACATGTTTCCTGTAGTGTATGATACAGGACGCGCTCTTTCCTGGAATGGACGTGTGTTTATACAGATCCTGCACATAGAGAGATCCTACACCTACACCACATATCACAGCGGAAGATTAGGGTTAACATTTGGTACCAGGTAGATGATCCATAGATTGATAGGTAGATGATGATCTATCTAGCTAGCGTTCGTAAGGGGATTTTCGGGGTTCAGCTCCCTGAAGGTGATGATGGTGTTGTTGTCGGTGTTGTTGTTGCTGTCGTTGTTGTTGTCGTTGCTGCTGTTGGTGGTGGTGTTGTCGTTGTCGTTGGTATTGGTGTTGTTGTTGTTGTCGTCGTTGTCGTTGCTGGTGGTGTTGTTGTTGTTGTTGTTGTTGTTGTTGTTGTTGTTGTTGTTGTTGTTGTTGTTGTAGTTGTAGTTGTAGTTGTTGTTGCTGTTGTTGTTGTTGTCCTCTTTGTTGTTCTCGTTTGTTGTTCTTGTGTTTTTGCTGCTGATGGTTACACCGCTGATAGGGATGTTTCCGTTGATGGTGGTGTCAGTGTTGTTGACTGTTGCTGGTGACGTTGCTGATGATGATATTGATGTTTTCTCTAGCGATGTGGTAGTGGTCATGATGATATTGATGGTTGTTCCCCCTCTTTTTTTTGCGACCTTTTGTTTAGGACTGCAGCTCCGTCGGCAGGACAAGCCACTTGCGATTAGAGTCACACCTGGGTGTCTGTAGAGTGAACTACCATTCAATACGGTTGTAACCGGGGACCATTTAAAATAGAACCTACGGCACGCACAAAAACCTATATATTTCGCTTTTTTTAACCACAATATTTGGTCCTATTAACTATGGTCACCGTTTTAGGACTAGCGTTAGGCTGGGCGCGCATATATAGTTCGATGCTGGAAGATGGTGTCTTCGCTAACGATGTGATGTACCTGGTGTGTACTAATCATGTATACATACATGTCCCCGTTTTTTTTAAGGCTTGCTTCGCTAGACGCGAGGACCAACCTGGACATGGTCCGATGCTGCCCATGGTGGTGTTTTCATTAGTACCGATTTGGTGTGAAACATCATGCTTTCCCCTCTTATCTCACCTCCTTTTGTTTTCCTTTCTTTTTTCTTTGTTGGTCTCCCTGTCCCAGGAAGACGCGATGGCTAAGCTGGACATGTTCAAGGCGGACGGCGGTGCCCCCGGCGTGCGAGGAGGGGGGGGGCAAGGCGAGGCCGTGGCATCCCTGATGAAGAAGTACCAGGACCTTAAGGAAGAATACAGACTCTACCGAAAGAAGGCTATGCTGGCAATACAGGTCGGCCGGTCAGCCAGCCGCTCGCACAGCACGGCATACACCCATCCTTTTTTTTCCTTCTCTTCCTTTTTAGAAGGACGAGGTTTTGGCGACCCATCCTCTTCTTTTGTTTTTGGTTTTGGGGGGGGGGAGGGAGGGGATGAGGTTTCGACCCCCCACACGCGTCCGTCGTGGCAGTCGCCTGCATCATTTTGTTGTTTGTTTTCTGTCTATATATACGCACCACTGCTGTTTCTCTAAATATGAGGAACTACTCGTATTAATAGTAAGAGCGAAGAAACATCCTTTTTCTTCTTTTTTTAAATCACAACTTTCACTTTCCAGCCTAACTGGTAGGAGGTTTTACCCACGACGACCTTCTGGAGAAGCCGTGGTCACAGGTGTCTACCCTTCTCCCCCCTGGTGCGTGCCTTTATTTTGTGTCGCGCATAGGGCTCAGTATTCTCACTGCTGTCGATTGTCATCGAATGTAGCTTACTCACGCTCTCGCGCTTTCCGCTAATCAATTTATTTATGCAAGAAAAAGCCCCTGTGAGCATGGACTCGGTGAGACTTGAACCCACGAAATGGATCTTGATAGGCGCACGGACGACCTACTAAGCCACCGGGGACGCCGGCCTTGTACTTGGGTTAATTTAAAAAAAAAGTGAAATACTTGGTCGTTTTGCGAGCTTTTTGTGCTAACTCGCTTGCAACTTGGAGAACACGAGAACACCTCGTGAGTCGTTTCTGGCTGCCTACGACTGTCATCTAGCGCGCCCCACGCCCTCACACCCCACACCCCATCATGAGCATGCCTCAACTTCGCGGGCTGTAGTTTCCTGTGAGGAGCTGCAGCTTTCCTCAAGTGGAGTGCAAACGTTGAGGTGTGGGTGCATTTTTTTGTTTTTATTTTGTGCACCCCTAGTTTCGAATTTCGACCATTCTCGACCACTGCAGCACCTTTTACGTGGAGGTGTAGGTCTCTGTTGAGAACCTGCGGGATATCAATCTCGAGAGAAGCACGAGCTGCTGTGATGAACCTCTGTCAGGTCACCGTCGTTCTCCGGGAAGCACGAAGCCACGGGGGTCCATATCCATATCAACACCATCTGCACAAAAATCTACCTGGTATG
Source organism: Postelsia palmaeformis (assembly GCA_037834295.1). Taxonomy (NCBI): domain Eukaryota; class Phaeophyceae; order Laminariales; family Laminariaceae; genus Postelsia; species Postelsia palmaeformis. Next base: position 6,792 of record JBBMHQ010079731.1, on the reverse strand, counting down.
TATTCCAGCATGTTTACTATTTACGGGGGACCATATTGAATAGAACCTACGGTACAGACAATAAACCCTATATATTTCATTTTTTTTGCTAACAATATTTGGTTGTAATTACTATGGTCCTTCGTAAATATACATATTTCGGGAGGCCATAGTATATACCAGGTACCTGGTAGGACCTATGGTACACCCAAAAACCCTCATGTGTTTTTCCATTTTTACCAGAACTATTCGGTCCTATTCACTGTGATCCATCCCCCCGTGGTACCAGGATTAAGAAAAATATTTGGTCCTGATGGCGTACTATTCATAATATTATCAATGTGTCCCCCCGCAAGACGTACCAGGTACGATGCACATGAAGTCACTATAATAGCGCTAACTGTGGACGACAGACAGCAGCAGCTCAGCTCGACAGAGCGACAGGTCGTCGTGGTTTTTGTTTTGAATCCGAGTGTCGAGATACCGTCTCTTATTTTATTTCGTTATATCAATTATTTCATACTAATTCAAGAAATTGATAACAAAACTGAGTAGGTTAAAAAAAATGCTTCGATCAATGCGTACCAGTATCGTACACGAAGTACCTGGCATACACACCATGGCGTGCCATATGATCGATATATGAATATGCGCCTTGTGCTATCGGTACTGTAACTCAAGATATGAGTAGATGGACATCGGCCATAAAACGGTACACCGGGCTCTTTCGGTGCCATTTTATTCTTGCCGACCTGCGTAAATTGTAGCAACCCTGTGCAATGTCCGCATTTTTTTTAATGTTGCACCTGCAGCTACTTTCCGATTATTCTTTTCCCCCAGATTGGAAACCTTTTTTCTCCGACCGATCTTTTTTCCAGAACAAATTTCCCGTCATATATATATGTTTTCTGATCGAAAACCTTTCGGCGGCGTGTTTGACCAGGGTGCCGGGGCAGGAGGCGGGGCAGGGCTGGAGGCGCAAGACCCGAAGCTCCAGTACCTGAAGAACCTGATGCTGAAGTACTTGGGGACGGACGAGGGGGAGGCGCGCGAACACATGGAACGCGCGATCGCGACCGTACTGCAATTTTCGGAGCAGGTGTGTGTGTGTGTATTTCGTGTGTCTCTGTCCCGTGTGCTCGCTTGTGTGTGCGCGCGTCTCCGTGTGTGTGTGCCTCTTCACGGTACACGGTCATGTCTCATTTCCATCCCGTCGACACCCGGCACACCCAGTGTGGCCGTGGTGATTATCCGCCCTACCTACTGTACCTACGATGCATCAACCATAGGAGTGTCGCCAATAGTTGGCCCACCCAAAGCCTGAGTTCGTGACGAAACGAGGCTGCAACCCGCTGGTTTCGTGACACTTTTATTTGTTCATTGGGGTATTTCGGCGTTATTGGGTAGAGCGTTCCTCTGTCGGGAAATTCTCGTCACTCCAGGTGACACGTTCGATTTTTTCGGGCTTTTCCAAAAGTTTGGAACTTTTCGCTTTAAGAAACGTTCCCCATAGCGAGTTGTACCTGAAAAATTATGACGGGTATCTTTGGAATGCAAGCTTTTTATGGGAACTTAACGTTTTTATTGGCATAGGTCTTATTGTAGCACGCGTCCTTCACAGACATACAGTAGATTCAAACCTCTACTGTATATATGTATGGGTATTTAGCTCTGCTGTATCTGCCGGGTGGGATCTGTGTATGGCATGGCTTTTTGCATCAGCAACACCTCTGCGCTTTCTTCCTTTTTCTTCTTTCTGTGTTTGGTCGTTGTTTTCGTAAAAATGTTTTCGAAGGAGCGACGGGAGTTGCAGGAGAAGCGAGAAGCGCAGACGGTGGCGTGGATGTCCAACTTCACGGGCATGTTCGGGGGAGGGGGGGGGGGGGGCGCAGCGACGGCAAGCGGGACGGCTGCGAGAGCAGGAGCGGCCGGTGGGAGTGCGGGTGCGGGGAACGGCGGCGGCGGTGCAAGCACATGACGCCCTTCCGTTGCCGTCTGCGTTGCTATTTTGCTTTTGTGGTATCCTCAGTTTGCCCAGCGAGTTTCGTCGGCAAAATCGTATCATCAGTCTGATCGTAAAATTTTTGAGGGGTACGTTTTTTGCCCCTTACCTTTTGTGGCCATCTAGATGTACCTTCTATTTTCGACCGGACGGGTGGATGGATGACTCGGGTGTTCCGGGTAGGATTGAGAGTTTCTTTTTCTTTTTCGGGAGGGGGTGGTGCTGGCCCCTTTTATTACTACTTCGATCAGTATCCGACCTCATTTCTAGCTCAGTTGAAATTTGTGTGAGATCACTTTTGTAGTAGTAGAAGCGTTAGACTTGCGTAGCTTGTTCCTGAATGGTGGATGCGGTTCTGAAACAGTTGATTGGTTGATGATGCCAGCGGGAGTCGATTTGATTGGTCAGCAGTTTGCGCGATCTGATTAGTCGGCGGGCGTCGATTTTATTGGCTCACGGGTTCGTCTGTTCGATCGCTCAGCAGATTCGTTGGTTTGATTTGGTTAGCAAGTTCGTCCATGGGATTTACTCAGCGGGATTCGTCGATTTTATTAGTCAGCAGGCATCGATTTGATCGGTCAGCTGGCATCGGTCTGATTGGTCAGCGGATTCGTCGATTTTAGGTTGATCGGTGTGCCCGCACCGTGTGTAACCACCGTCGACCCTGGGACAACAGGCGAAAGGCGTTCTCTCTTCCGAGGGTCGAGTCGTTCGATGTTCTGCTACGATGGAAATGTTTTGGTGTGTCGTGTGCGTGTTGTCTTTTGTGTTTTTCGGGGATGCCTGTTAATAGTGCTCGTACGGAAGTGCGTGCCAGTGTTGATTGGGTCCCCTACCTCACATCCCCTATGGGCGGCAATGTAAGGACTGTTTCGACATTAACATGAAGAAGACCAAGGGGCTCTTGTAATTTCGTTCGAAGGTCTCGAAGGTGCTTTCACGAGAGGTCATACATGCTATTAATGGTGATCCAAGCCTATGAGGGGCCCAAACATTATGTACCCCCCCCCCGTATGTTTACACGCGTCATACTCCGGAGTATTTGGTTCGGAGTGCTACAGCAGCATGTCTCCCTGCGATGGCCTCTTTTTTTCCCGAGCGGGGGTTTGGGGTGTGTGTCTCTCCTTGTTTTGCTCGGGGTCTTCGTGTAAGACGTCGCGTTGTTCGTCGATGAAAAAATCGCGGAATAATCCCCCCTACTAGATTATGATGGAGGCGTCCGTCCACGGTTAAAAAAGACAGGAGAGAGCGAGCAGCTTTCGTCGATGGTGCTAAAAGGACCCGCGAAAAGACTTAACGGAGCGGGAGGAAATTTCGTCGATGACGTCATAAAGAACCACGAGGAGGGCCGGACGTAAAAGAGAGAACAAGAGCTTTTTGTTTGCTGACAGGCTGGTTGGCTGGCTTGCTGACGTGCATGGTACTATTTATCAGAGAGAAAAACAAGTTCTCAGGTGGTGCTGGAAGTTTATTTTTCGTGCTCTGGTATTATACTCGTATAGGTGCACGAGTTTGCAGTCGGAGCCTGTTCGCTGATTTCCGTCGGGGGGGATTGTTTTACGCACGAGGGTGGGTGGGTGGGTGGGTGGATGGGCGTGTTATGTTCTGTTTTCTTGTCGTGTGAGAAAGAGGGGGGTTCGCGTAACCCGACTTTTCGTCGTAATAAAAGAGACGCACTCGCTCACGGTCCCATTTTCCACGCCTCTGTTGTTTGTCTTCGGGTCTCGGCTGCTGCTTCTTCTGTGAGGCGTTTCGGCAAAAACGATGTGCCAGCACGCTATTAATAGCGCAAATGTAACGACCCTTCATATTTTCGTCGAGGATCATGTTTGTCTTTGTTGACACGCATGCGTTCGTTCATGTTTCAATAATGTTGGTGGATTCGGTTGAGAATGGTTTGCTCCGGGTATCGTTCGATCGGCTGTTGTTATGTTTCGTGCTTGGAGCGGATGTGATTGCGTTAGGCTGGGCAGTATAGTGGTGAAGAAAACCGCGGCAGCAGTCAACCCTTTTAGGACCGACAACAGTCCCGTTTAGGGACAAAAAAAATACTAGGAATTTGGCTGGTTTATCCCCAAAATAGAATCGCGATTCTACATGGGCCGAGAACCCGTCGGAACAGACCAGTGTTTGATGTACGCGCACAACTTTTTTTGCCCCCGAACCGCTGGTATCCCTGTTTCAAGCGCATTTTTTCCATGTTCTGTTGTCCCGGGGTTGAAGAGCGAAAGTCGGATAATTTCCTTCTGTAGGTTTAGCTAGGGATTCTGCTGCGCATATTCCAGATTTGTCTGCCTGTCTGTCTGTCTGACTTCCCCCAAAAGGGAATTCCAACCTTCGCAAAATATCATTCCAAACCGCCCACGACGTTGACCTGCAAACCTCGCGAATCGATAGCGGACACGCATACAAGCAGTCTGGTCCAACTTTCGGGTTCAACGGAGCCCTGTGTCTTGAGCTACGCGTCCCTGCCCTCGTGCTTGCAGACAATCGCTTCTACGAGAGAGAGTCGGTACGAGCAGCGAAATCGTTCACAAATTGGCTACAGCGCATCGATCGTAACAGAAGTGAGGACACCTTGTAGGAGCATGGGTCGCTCAGTGGGATTGACCAACTGCGTTCATGAGGTCGTTGCCCGCCGCTTGCAAACGGCCGTGGCGTTCATGAGGTCGTTGCCCGCCGCTTGCAAACGGCAGTGCACGGTCGCTTCTGACCGCAAGGTCTTGACCTCATGAGGTTTGTAATATAGCTTGTGGCGTTTCATGGTAGGATTGCTTCCTGATGGACAGCAAATCGAAGTACTTTCCATACAGTTACTGCGTCACTGGGAATACAACAGCTGTTCTCGAGGGCGTGCAAGGCCCGAGAACAGTATTCCTCCGCGAGCATACCCCCACGACAGTGCCCCTACAGCAGCGCCAAGCAACATCACACAAGCCATCACACGAGCCACAGATGAGATTAGGTGTCAATGATCTCGTTCTGCTAACTCTCCTTACCGCGAGGAAAATCTCAGAGCCCCGGGGATACTCTTGGGGATATTTGGACTTTGATACTCCGGGCTGTATCACAACCATTTGTAGAGCCCGATACTATCGTATCACAATGGCATGAGCAAAATAAGTGAGTGCCTACGAGTAGACATTGGTAGTGAACCCCCAGCATACCGAATATATAAGATTAACAGACGCGCGTATGAAAAATAATCAGTGGGAATCCTCTGTGAAAGCCGTACAGAAGCCATGGGCATTGAACTCTGAAAAGTGGGTACTATCCCTGTGGGCCCCTGGGGACCTCGTTTTGTATCGATTTGAGGGACTTCTGAAGGTACTGCTGTGAGACATACTTGACGGGGAACATGTCAAACATACGGGTACCCGGGTACTCGAGCTCGCCGAGTACCCGGGTTTTGGTCAACCCCAAAACCCGCGGGTTTGAGGTCAAACCCGAACCCGTCACGGGTTTTGCCCGCCGTACGGGTTGTACCCGCCGAGTAGACGGAATTCGATCATCCGGGGTACACCTTTACCGTATACGTCTGCACGCTGGGGGTAAATGATCGATCGAATGCCCAGCACAGGGTAATTATTATTTATAACACTCTCCGCCCCTCTGAACGGCGTGGTAGTTGTGGCGTCCGCATCGTATACGTCTGTACGCTGCCCTACACGCTTCGTTTCAATACCTGGGGAACCAGGGAGATGTGATTTTGGGGACGCACGCGTGAGCGTTTCTGCAAAAGAAACTTTCGAAGTGGGGTTCGAACCCGTGACCTGGACGATGAAGGTGTTACCTATTGAGTTATAGGGGTAAAATATGGGTCGACAACCCAGCCCAGGGTAATCCTTATAACCTGAGGAAGGGAGCCACTACGGAGCCCATGACGGAGGCGGAACGTCGCAGTGTCCAGCGCCTCTACGCTAGAGTCGATATCGTTTTGGGGACAATTGAGCTTCCGGGCCACTCGTTTCGCGGCGCGCGGTTGTCATACCTGGTTGAGTGGGATCAGCATCCGAACTAAACGCTGGCCTAATAGGGCATGTCAGGGGAATACCCTCCTTACCGGGATAATCCCCTTCGACGCCGACGTGGATTATTTGTGCGGCATAATGATTGCGGGATGAGCTGAGTCGACGGGTCACCAGGGTATTTCTTTTGTTTGTGCTCGTACGCCTTGTTTTTGTTTTGGGGGGTGGGAGGCCTTCGCGCTCGATGTTTTTGGCTTTCCGGACCAGACTAAACAAGTCAATAGCTTGGTTGAAAAGGCAGGATGCGCATACATCTAGGGTCGGTCTATGATCCAACCACCCAAAGTTCCTCATTTTCCGCATACATACGCACGACTGTAGCGAAAATAAAAGCATTATTATTTTCTTCACAGAAACACAGACTGCTTCCGTTCTGTACGCGACACCCCGTCGCCCGGCGGTGAGCGCAGAGACCGGGCGTCATGTACAACGATGTGACGTTGCTGGGGCACCGGCGAGCGGTGGGAAGGTCCAACAATTCCGCACCCCCGGGCGCGTAAGGGGCTATATGAGCACGTCGTTGGCGGGTACGTCCGGAGACGAGGTTATTCAAGATCGGGAGGTGAAAGACGAAGAGAGTAGTGCAGTGCGACATGGGGGCGACCACTGGTACACGCGTCCAACCAACAGCACAAGGACTGTACGTGACCGCGCGCAATGCTGGTACCCCCGGAGTTTGAGTCAGCTTTCTCCACCTGCGCGCAGAGGTACACCTATAGTACACCAGTACGTAGCAACACAAGTTTGGGTGAGACAACACAGCGCCGGTAGGTGATCAATTAA
>JBBMHQ010079720.1:0-11794 GCA_037834295.1 Postelsia palmaeformis | reverse complement strand
GGACGGACACTGGGTGTACTGATGAAGTTGGGTAGAAAGGACGATTTAATGTGAAGACAACAACAACAACAACAATACCAGGTATACAGCTGGTCGGTCAATAGTGCGACGCCCCGACATGCCTGATCATTCATCTCCTGGCACGAGTATTGCTTACATTCTCGTCGATAACGAGCACTGGCGTACCAGGATACCATCAGGTAAACCGAGTACGAGTACGAGTACTTAACTTACCTGGTGGTCTAGCGGAGCCAGCGGGATGTGCAACGCACAGCAATATTAATTAATAGATGGCATTATCACGGGGGGGGGCACCTACTGCTGTGCGGCAAGCAGCATTTCGACCGCCAAAGCCTGCCGCCGTATCTCACAATCTACCTCCCCGCTCGAATTTCAAGGCTGCTGCGCTGCGATCAGTCTCCACGTTGACTCGCTGCGTGCAACAACACCAAAAGCAATGCATACGCGGGATGCAGCGTAGAGCATGATAGCAGCAGTGGGGTGCAGTCTTGATTGGGTCTCTTGGAAGATTAGCCATTATTACCTCAAATCGCAAATATAGTAAAAAAGCAATCCTGCTGCCGTAGTATTAACTGCAATTTACAAATGCTGCTTGCTGGTAAAACTACGAGTATATGATCCGTTCTGCAGAACGACGACCAAGTTATTTGCTGTGAATACGATGGTAGCTTATTTTCGGAGCAGAAACGAAGCCCTCGGATATCCTCCGTAGAGCCGGCTTCCTTCTTCGAGGCGACATGGAGGAGGCAGCACCGAGATTACCAGCTGCCACGCACCATTACTGTAGTTACACACGAGTACACGCAGAGCCAGCGACGACGCTTGCGGCTCAGTGGCCAACAGATTTATACGTGCAAAGTAACGTACATCAAGCTGTACAGCAGTCCTACGCACGAACACAGCCCAGCCCGCAGGAGGACAGCAGCAGTAGAAGTAGTTGAAAAAAAGTGGCAATAGCAGTGCGTGCGCACCGCCTTTTCATCGACGTTTAAAGCAAGCAGTGTTGTGCGAACAATCAGTACAGTCAGATATTCAGTCGCAGTACCTCATAGTTCCAGGGGCTACGTGCGCCGAGCCGTCGTGTTCGTCCAGGTCTTGGAGATGGCGATGATGGCGATGCATGTCGTGCTCGATACTCTCCAACATCTGAAAACCACCAAAACACATTGCGATTGGTATAAAACAAAATGGAGAGAGTGAGAGGAGGAGGGGAACGACGAACACACTGCTGTTTTTTTTGTTTTTTTTTTCTCTCTCGTCGTCATTTTAGCAAGCCATGCCATGCAAAAACAACGGGCCCTTGTAGCAAAAATAGTAGCACCATTGCTGTAAATCATGCTGCTGCGATCGAAGGCAAACCTGGAGAGCCTCCGATGCCTGCGAGAAGGCCCGCACCCGCCCTCGCGCTGCCCCCGACATAGCTCTGATTTTTGGTTTTGAAATCATTTCTTCGATGTCGCTGTGACCAAAAACCAAGAGAGAAGCAAGCCATTGACCCGAAATTGATCGTATGGCGTTCAGTATCCGATCGTATGTCCGTGCATCACCTCAGCGTGAGCCTTCTTGCGTTCCTCGATATCCTCACGGGTAGTGGCGATCGTCGCTGGAGCTAGCGCGAGAACGACCACGCACGCGATCGCCAGGGAGATCCTCATAATTCAAGCAGGGGTGTCTTGTCTACGAGGGCTGCTGTTCTGTTGTGTTTGGGTGGTGTTGTGTGCGTGTGTTGTCGTACTGTTATCGAACCCCTCTGGGATCGGACCTGCCCACGAGGCCCACGCCCTTCGGCACTTTGCACGCGAGGAATTTTCTACGATAAAAACAGCAGATCGGTCCAGCCTATCAACATGATTCGCTGAGCACAATGATAACGAGGCGTATTGCCGGGGACAACACCTTTTTTATCCCCGAATAGAACTCCTACAGCCATACACAGCAGTACCTGCTACCTGCTGTAGCTCCGGAGGCAGAGCCCCAGGAACTAGCGACTCCACGAATTGCTCAAAAACGCAGTACTGGTGTGCCCCTCGTGCAACTCGCGCTCTGCCCGTGCTGCTTTTGTTCGACGTGGAGAAGAGCAAAAAGCTTGTTACAAGGTGGGTTTTCTTCGAGCGAAGAAGCGCAAAGCGAAAGGCTCGTCGTCCAGACGTGGTTTTGTTCATTTTTGATAATTTTTCGTCGTATACGCTGTACCCCAAAAGACAGGCAGGAGACCAGATCTATAGAGGGTCAACCCTGCTTGGCGACTTTCACCTAGTTTTGTTGCAGTTGTTGTTCACATTGCCTGGGCTGCTGCATCACGATCTCTGTGGGGATATCAGTGTCTGCCTAGTGTTTGGAGTCGTTGGCATGTCTCTCCTGTTTATGGCAACATGCGTAGCTAGAGACGACCACACCCGCACCATTGCGCCTGTCACTTGTTGGACGTTTTTGGGTGCGAGGTTTTATACGCTTCGTTTTGTCTCTCGAGAGCCCTTTTACAGGGAGAAAGCCTTTTACGAGTATCCCCGGCCCACAAGAGGCGTGAAACACTTTTCGTCGTCGGATTGTTCTTTTGCCTGCTCTTGTCGCCATTTTGTCCCCTTTTAATTCAAATATGATCACGCTTGTTTGTTTCCCCTATTTTCACAAGCCCACCCTAAGTACAGAGACGAGGGAAGCTCGCCTGCCCGTGCGGCCTAATCGTCTCATCATGCGAGACTCGGACGACTCATTAGATACTATCACTTACACTTCACTTCGTTCGCACAACAGCAGTGGTAGCAGCAGGAGAGAACAACATCAGTAGTATACAGCCCGCGGGCCATGCTCTCCCCCCCTCTCTGGTTTTATCGTGTGTTGCACCTAGGATCAAGTATCAGCAACCACGCCGCACCCAACCAACAGAGCTATCGTACCGCCGCCGTTTCCCTCTGCCTGTCTTCACACCGCTGCTGCTTGCGTTGTTATTTGTCGACTGCTACATACTCCTCGATGAGCAGCGTTTCAGGAATACGACAAGAGGAGCGGAACCGCGGGGAGGTTTTCGCTTTCTGCTGCCGCTACTGCTGCTGCCGCTGCCGCCGCTGCTCCTGCTGCTCCTGCTGCTGCTGATTCTTCGTCTGCTGTTGTTCCCGAGCTGATTGGAGAGGTCGGTCGAGCTGCGGGGCCCGCGGCCGCGCGGCAATCTTAGATGACAAGTGGTCATGGCAATCACTTCCGCGGAATGGCAGAGGAAAAGGCAGGTCCCGTGCCGCGCCCTCGCTCTACGATAAACAATGTGGGTATACCAAGTATTTAACCATAGCGGAGATCGCCACTCAGTGTACGAGCGAGTGCACGAGTGCGTGTTCGTTCAGTTCGGTTAGTTATGTCGAGCCCTTCGGTCACCACAGGAGGCTGGCTACGAGTAAAGCTTCATCTCTCTCCTCCGTCATGATTATATGCCCGTCGAGATCTGGTGGATTGCTACCTGGTAGAATGATATTTACTCGCATTAAAATTTGAGAATAGTACACCATTTTTCGTTACGTACGTATTTTCCGTCTGCGAGGAACCTCCGTATGGGTCGTAACAGGGTATTAATAGTAGTATGGGCCCGCCAACAAGAAACACCCACGTACCTGGTATTAATGTATTAATACTGCTGTATTCCGAGCAAGCCTGAGATGTTACGTTTTGTAACGCCATCTGTAAACAACCTTGAGCTTAGTCTATTGTATACTGGTAGATTTTAGTGTCGAGTTCCCCACTGAGCCGTTTTTCTAAGCCGTTTTTCTTAGCGTTCTCCAAAAAGTGAACCCTTTGTTTTTATTCTTAATGCTTTTTCTCGTTCGTGGGCCGCTGGAGTTCGCACAGTAGGTATGATAATATATTAATTAGTACAGCGCACAGGCACAGGCACAGCAGTAGCCAGGACTAACCAGGACTACGCACACAACATGCAGGCATTCTGCTGTTCGCATTTCATAAACTCACAAAGAGCACCACAAGAAAACGCAGTGTTTTCGTGCAGAGGATAGAACCGCACTGGTGCACTGGTACCAGGTATTCGAACTGCTGTATGGTTTTAGCTGTACCGGCCTTTTTCACACTTTTTTCCCTAGTAGTTTGATTTACGGGCACGCTCGCTTCCGATGCTTTGACTTTCAGCGCGTCCACGCACCTGCGTCAGCAAACGTTTCGGTCGACTCCCACCAAGCAAAACGAGCAGACAGCGGTTTCACTTTGAAAGCCTACCGTGAGTGAAACTGTTATTACTTGTAGTATCCTGGATTTAATTATTTCGCGATCTCCGCGCCTCCTCGGGAACAGGACCAGCCCACCTGGAATATCAAGTGAAGACGAGAGTTGGCTACTCATGCTGCTGCTCTCTATATACCATTGATGTACCATGTATATACTACCCACAATGCTACTGCCTGTAGAGCAGCACCAGGTAGAGTTTTTCGTAGACTACGTCGTACAGCACTTGTTGTGTCATACCGGTACAGTATGTCGATAGCTAGTCGTACCACGGGCAGCATACACAAGCACGGCAGCCAGCAGCCAGCACGAGTAATTTCCCACCGTGAGTACATACAGAAGCAGCAACGGCAGCTATCGAAATAGGTCTACGACCTACGACGAAAGTCGAGAGTACATTTCCGACGTGAAACGTACCTGTGGTTTCTGGTCCTCGGTACGTACCTTGCCTACGAACGCGTTTTCAAGTTTAGAAGTTTTTCGAAAAGTAACTACCTGGTACCTGGTATTTCACCGTCGTAAATGCTCGCATACTCGTATCAGTATTATATTGTTGATGAAATTCTGGTAGAAAAATAGTTCAGCACGACGATTCCGACCGCACTACTCAGTATTTACTGCCGGTATCATATACCAGGTACCAGGTATTAGAATTCACGCGCCCTACCTTAGACTACGCGACGACTGCTGTACGACTACCGCCCCTCTCATTAGGCATGCCGTAAGAAAGAGAGTCCACTCAAGAAACTCAGCCTGATAGACACCATTTCCCCCGTTAACTGGCATTCTAAAAGGCCATGAAATTATTTTCGACCTTCGTTCCCTAAAATATTCATAACAAGCCATTCTAAGCGACGAGATAACATTTCAGTAGCGCCTTAGGCAAGTTTCCGTTTTTCTTTCAAATGACTCTAAAAGCTCTTCAATTTTACCCATTCGAGTTTGTTTCACACCTTGGTTTAAGCGGAAATGAAAAAAGTCGGGAACAATTTTACTAAAGTTTGTGCTGAACACTTTTCTTGAATATTCAAAATCTAGCGCGGGCCAGTATTCCGGTTTCTCATTGGAGGGCCGGTACTGCTACGAACAACTTACGGATCGCGCCCGCGAGTAAGAATCGTTAATTTGGCATCGAGATCCAATCTATTTCTTCGTTTGCACACAAGAGGTGATCCCTCGAATTTCGTACTCGTACGTAAAGGATCTTGATTTCCTGGGCTCTCGTCAAAATATGCACAGCAGTCGGCTGACGCTTCAAACTATTCAAAAAAAGATCCCCAGCATCGCAACACACACATTCTTATCGGTGAGCGGGTCGACGCTTCTTCTCATGAGGCCGTAGTTTATTGTTTCTCACGCTAAATTCCCCCTCAGATACGCACAACAGTAGTGCATATCATAGGTGTAGTTTCATTTTGGCGGAGCAGGGAGTCTTTGATGAGCGAAAGTCTAAACGTGTTCGTAACTGCCCAAAATAGCCTGAAAACGGTATACCGATGTTTTGTTTCCCGTAGAAAATGAGCCAACAACTTGTAATTGGAAGTAGCGTCTTCTGTGACGGTATACCGTTTTATGTCAACCAACCCAAGACCCCAAAACAATTTACCTGGTACCTGCGAAGCGCATTTTGCAATTTACCATAAGATCGCCATAAGACGGCGGTATTCTGTTGTTTGTACGCCAGCTGACGCGACACCAGTCTCTATTTTCCGCCTTCTCTCTTTGTTGTTCTTATGTGTCGTTGGACCCCGAATATCTTCACATTTGGGTCTTTTGGTTCGCCGCCCTTATTATTTTACCTGGACCAGTTTCTGTAACCTGCTACCTGGTATGACAGAAGCGACGCTCTCACAGAAACCATGAACCGGGCTCAGACTGTCTTCATGATTCTGGGCTATTAATTGCTCCTCTCGGCGCGCGCGCGAACGCACATTCCTGATGTTGCCCTCCCATATTTCGGTCCCCGAGACACTTTTTCCGTACTTATTAGTGCTCAAGAAATGGCGCGTCGGGCTTAGGCCAGCGACAGGAAAAGCTATTTTTTTTTCAACGCCCCAAGCCGTGCGCTTCCGTTTAGAGGCTGGGAGCTTTCGTGATTGTTTCAACTTTATAGGCTGACTGCCTCGTGCCGACCTGAACTGTATTTTTGCCCCTGGACTTGTTTTTTTTTCGCTGCTGCCTGTATCGTAGACTCCGTGAGTCTTGTCGTGACGCCGGCGGGCTAGATAATGACATCGATGAGCTACTGCTTGTACGTGATAATGGGAGATAAACAACAAGCTGTGTAAGCATCGCAGAGGTACCCGGCATATTTTTCGACAGCTAATGTGTCACTACACAACTCTTCGATTATTGGTAATAGGGTTGAAGAATTGGCGCGGGCACCGGTTGTACTGGATGTCGACGGGTTGAAATAACGGTTTAATGTGAAGAACACACACGAACACACACACGCACACGGAATATTTCTTGACAAAAAAATGTGTCAAGCAAGTCTGAAAAGTCTGACGCAGTCTGAAGAGTCAGACACCAGGTACGCTCCACTGGTGGTATCGAACACGTTGCTCTCTCTGCTGTCTGCACCATTAAATGCTGGACAACTTATTTTGGCCATGTTCAAGAAGCACACATACCTGGTACACCAACACGAGCTGCGAAGCTTCCACGCCGCAAGCGGAAGGTCTCCTGAAAGAAGGAGCAACGAACAAGTTTTACTACACGGGACACGTCGTAAAACACACGTGTTTTTTTCCCATCCCAAAGTTCCGAGAAAAAAATCCTGTCGGTATTTTTTTGGCGTGCTCGTCCGCCGGAATGACCCATGACACAGCAATGGTTACTCATCGAACAGCGGATGTTGCGACACCGCCCATCGAAGCACCGTTCTTTGTACTATTTGGTTATTGAAGCAGTTTAGCTGTTTCTAAGCATTACCGCCGCTGTTGTGAAATATCGGCGTTTTGTGCTGCAGAGGTACAGCAGCAGTAGGTATTAATAGGTGTACCTCGACAAGCATCGCCACGGATTCGAATGTGTCCGAAATTCGAACCCGAACCCTTTTCTGCGGGTCATCGGAGTTGCAGACATCAGACGTAACAAACGGGTTGTGCGAGTTCTACAGGTGAAGAGGAAAACCCGGACAGTATTACCGGGGCATACAGTAGTAAATAGGACCTACGGTGCACACAAAAACCTACATATTCCGCTATTTTTACCAACAATATTAGGTCCTACTCCGTATTTACTATGGTCCCCCAAAATGCTAGTATACCGCCCGCTTTCGTTGTCGCCCGCAAAGGAGTACGTATTGTATGTAGGACAAGCGGAGGGTACGTGCGTGTAGTGCGTACTATTAATACTGCTGTTGTAAATACGTGTGATGTCGATACCCAAACTTTGTTAACACTATTAATACAGTATTAATAGTTGGACAACCACGACCACGATCGAATCCAAGAGTACTACAGTATGACGCACGTAGCGGTTGCGGATGTAAACATTCGATACTGCTGCTGCAGTCTTCTTTCTGCGTTGATGTCTGTGCACGCGGTCTGCCATGGTGGACTATGCACTACTGCTGTGCACCTGCACGTGTCGCGTGTATTGTGTCCTATTGGGCTGTACGTTTGTTGAAGTGCCTTGGTATGCCGCCACGCAGCAGTGGTCAGAAGTATGGGGGGTACTTGGTGTATACCCATCCATCCGTGGTTGGCTTTGGTAGACCCGCTGAGTTTGCTTCAACTCAGCAGTCTACCGCACTAATGCCAGAGGTGAGGACCTTAGTGGGCGTTCCCGAGAGCCGATGGAAGGAAAAAGCCCCAAGGGCAGAGTTGTGTTTTGATCAGCAGCAGCGGTCTGGAAGAGGGGACCGTGAGAGGGGAGAGTGTTGTAGTGGGGAGCGAAGCGAGCGAGTGTGCTCGGTTCGCAGCGTGTCGCACCTTGAAGTACTAACTGTCTGTATGGTAGTTCCAAAAACGCAAGGGATCCCGAGCCTTACTACCGCTGTAGGTATGCGGTGTCACCTAAAAACTGGAACAAAAGTCTTTCGGGTAGGAGGCTCCGACCTGATTTGGTTTGGAGTTCCACCACTTGTTGAGCCGTAAGACCGATTCCCGCATTCCGAACAAGCTGCTACTCGTGTGGCGGCTCATTGCTGCACTGCTGTGCTCTACGCGCTCTAGGATCAGACCATTATGCCCCAAGACAATGAACGGACAGGCTACGTACTGACAAGATGCTGCCGTTGTGTAACAGCAACGTATTTGCTATAGCTATCTCAGTACAGCAATCTACTACTTCAATCTACTACTCCGTACTTTGTACCAGATATGATGTTAGTCCTGAAGTAAATTAAATACTAAACCATGAGATGCACTGCCGCGACTGATCCTTAGTACAGAGTGATTTCCTCCCACACAACCCATACACGCACGTGTGCACACGAGCACGTGCTTCAAGAATAACCCATTGACACAATCCACACTGGTGTAATCAATACGTACAAGCAATGCCAGATGGACCATAGACAACACGTACATTTGGTGAAATAGGAGACAAAAACTACTGATGTGTCTTCCTCGACGGAATGTAAGGACCATTCATCATGCATGTTAATGCCCATGCGTTCTTTTACATCTCCGTCCGTTGTGGCACCTATCAATAGTACGTATACGGCAGCAGTAGACAAGAGTAGTAGACATATCGTACAGCAACAGAGCGTATCCGGAGGCAAGCCAGCGTACAGATGAGTGCACCAGGAGGCAGCAGACAGAAGCAGACGTGAACGGACAGAATAGACAGAAACAGTTAGCAGTGGCACCAGCAGCAGCAGCATCAGTTGCAGCGGGACGACGGTAGAGCTCATGCGGTGTACTCTTACAAAATGTATATTGTACCGGTATAAATTATATACTGGTAATATGCACAATAAAAAATAATGTCGTACCGTTGTTTGTGACCGGAGCATTAATACCATGTACAGCGCGTATATCAACATCAGGCCGGAGGATTGTATTCCGCAGCCGCAACCCGACACCGACCTTGACACCCATCGCCATGTTTGCGGAAATAAATCGTGGAAACATGCTATATGATGTGAGAGCGGTGGTGCGCCGGCGCCGTTGATGAGCAAAATAATGCAAAAGTTCCACTCGCGCACCCGACAACGGTTATGTGAACGTCGACTCGGTGATGGTGCTTATCAATAGTGCTGTCAAGGTGTACCGGCAACTTCCCTTTCGGCAGCAGCGACTTAGCTTTTTTCATGGAGCACTCTAGGATAAGGAATCAGGACGGACACTGGGTGTGCCGATGAAGTTGGGTAGAAAGGACGATTTAATGTGAAGACAACAACAACAGTACTATTAATAATAATATATACATGCGAGGACTCTGCTGGGCGTACTCGTAACTTTCCGTGTCCTGTTTCTTCCTTTCGCGGTGTGTGTCGTCTCTGTTGTCTCCGCGTCGTCTTCACGTTGTAACCCTTTTAGTACTGCAGTGCCGTTTTGGTGACAATCTCCTCAAATTCCAAGTAAGTTTTTCCCCAAATCGGGACACAGGGTTGAATCGTTTTTTTTGCCCAACTATCAATACCTGGTGTATACTATACGTAAGTACGCACGCGGAGGCTTCAAAATGTCGTGTTTTACTAGGTAGCTCGCTCAGCTGCAGGCCGTTCGCCACACGAAAACGCAACCGCACGGACACAAAAGGGGGCAGGTCGCTTTTGGGACCCCAGCCCAATTTCGGGGACAAATCGCTTGGAATTAAACTGGCTTGTCTCCAAATCGGGGGCGGTACTAAAGGCACACTCACTGCACTCAGCAAGGGGGCGGGTCTTGACCTATGTTTACCCTGTAGAGGACTGCTCTTCCGTGTCGTGCAGAACGTGCTTGGAATCAAATATTACGGGGGGGTTTTCTGTTCGAAGTGCAGCACTGCTGTCTTGTCGGTACACACTAAAAGGTTTAAACCCTTCTAGGGCTGCAGTCCCGTCTCGGGGACGAACTACTCATAATTAAAATAGTTCGTCCCCCAAACGGGAATGCAGCCCTGCAAGGGTTTCAAGTGTTGCTGCGTCTTGCTCGTACCTGGTACGATATACTTGCGTACGTGTACAGCCGTAAGTTGTTTTTTTTCGTGCGCGAAGCGTCTTCACACATTCAGAGCGGTACATTTGTTCTTTCTACTTTTCTACCCAACGACATCTATATGTACAGCAGTGCTGTGAATCGACAATGAAAATGGGCTCGGTCGGTTTTCGGTTTCTCACCGAATATATCGGTCGGTATTTTGTTTATTATCGGTTTTGAGCCGGAAAAAAACGAAACCGATCGAACTTATCTCGGTCGGTTGATCGGTCGGTTTATCGGCGAAACCAGCCAAGTGATCAACATGTCGACAAAACCAATTTAAAAAAAGATCCGAACCAAACATTTCTCGGTCTTTTTCTAGGTCGGTTTTTCGGCGAAATCAGCCAAATGGTAAAACTTTTCGAATGGCTCGGGGTCCATGTGTTGGCTTAATGTGACGACACGATCGTTCGGTATCAAGTAACCTTCCTGTAGTACCTTCGTCTACTGCACCAGACGCTACGGATCAACACAAGTACTTGTAATCTGCAGCAAATTACCAGGTACAATTCAAGGGTTCAGCAGTTGCTACAACAAGGGAACATCCTATTAATAACGTATTTGTGTGGTCTAGGTACTACAGTAAGTATGACAGATGCAACTTGCAGCGCGCAGCCAACGCCATCTTTAACTCTAGGTTATTCAAGAGGGAGCTGTGAGCACAAAAACACAGGCAGAGGGCGACAGCAGTCCAGCGGGCGAAGAAGCTTATAAAAACGGACCACCACGCAACACATGACACAAGCCGGAACAAACAACGATCGCACGGATCATGGCTCGTGAGCTCACTGTTCATCATGCATGGGGAAACGAGTCACCGGTCACCGGTGGCCTTCAATCTCCACATGCAAGGAAATCAATAATGCAGCATCAGTCGATTATGAACCTGTCGTACTGCTGTAGGTAGACTTCTTGAGTCTGCCGACGCCCATCACAGCACCCTTATTATGCCCGTCTCCCATAACTCAGACTTGTCATTCAACGTGAGGTGTGATACCGCAACATTCTATGTAGGCGTTATTGCCGTAGGGGGTAGGGGGAAAACATTGGAAACCCCATAAAAAAACCACGTCGGTTTTTCGGTTTCGTTTTGTTTTTTAAGGCGGAAACCGATAGAAAAAAAAACAGTTCTCGGCTTGAGAAAGAGACCAAAAACCGACCGATAAAAATGACGTTCGATTATCGATTCACAACACCACCATTATCACTGTCTGCGTGTTATCTCTGATAAACACTATTAATACCAGAGTGTTTGCCCGTGCTCGCATTCTTCCTATCCATAGATGCACATACATAAAGCAGTATCGGCCCTCTCATATAGGCTGGTTAAAATACAAAATACATCGCCCCGGTAGACTAGTGGTCAGCTTCAAAGACCATTGGTATTGGTACCCAAGTTCAAATCCCACCGTGGT
>JBBMHQ010079709.1:0-11794 GCA_037834295.1 Postelsia palmaeformis | reverse complement strand
CGATTTAATGTGAAGACAGCAACAACAACAACAACAACAACATAGCATGCACGCACAACCGCTGCTGCTGTAAAATGCAAAATGGGACAAAAACAGTAGCAAACCAATGCAGCCCGCTCCGTGTATAAATGAAAATAAGGCACACCTACTACGTGTACACACCTACTTAGCAGGTACCTGGTACTGCTGTGTTTAGGCGTATACTACTCCATGCACAATCAAATTTGACGAGAGAACAGCAGCAGTATATCCACGCTTGGCGCATAACGTTTTGAACGCATCACTCTAAACTACATCCATCGCCCACTCGGGACTACTTCCACCACATCCCCCGCGCCAGCAGCCTGCGCCTTTGCAGCAACGGTTAAAGCCTTCGCGCGTTTGAGCTTCTTCTTCGCGTGGCTCTTATTCAAAGAGGCTTTCTCTGGGCTTCTGTCCTGGTTGAGGTTCATGAACATCATATAAGACACTGCCTGCAATTGTTCACAGTCGCGCAAATGTCTGATGTATTCTGATTGGTTTATTGGTGTGAAGTATGTAACTGCAAATTGTCCAACGGGCATATGCGGTGAGTTTCGTGCTTTCCTGAATGGGTTGCATAAAAAAATATTCGGATGGTTTCCCAGGGCAACGGGGAAAAAGGATGACAAGCCCTGTTGACCTCAGTCCATGGTGCGTTGTTTTCTCTGCAGCCAGTAACAAGAACAACAACGCCATCTCTTATTTTACTCCCGAGCCTCATGGCAACGTGGAGCGGCGCCACCTTACGCTGGCGTTACTTGAAGTCGGGGTGGCTCATACCAGAGGGTGTGCGCAGAAACGGAATGCTGGACACCGTGGTGAGGGAGACCCGGTGAGAGCTTGGGAAAAATGGATTGTGTGATGACAATATATGCGATGGGCTGGCCGGCGTGGAACAGACTGGCGTCGGGGTAGGTTCTTGGAGCGCCGATGAAATGGAAATTCTCGAGGCTATAGCGGAACGCCGCAAGCAGGAGCAACGTTACCACCAGTATTCCCACGATCAGCAGCTGTAGCAGCAGCACTACTATTCCCAACTCCCAAGGATAACGACAGCATCAGTACACCCGGATCTCCACCACCACCAGCAACGGCAGTGATACTATCAGCGAGATCATCACCATCACCAGCAGCAGTAACAACATGCCATCTACCGAGACACGCCCGGCGTCTATTACGCACAGCAAGTAAAAGTTGAAGCAGATGGAACAGGAGTAATAGCCCAGGAGAGCAACGCCCCGCCATCAAGCGCAACATCCTTGATTGCGATTTCGTCGAGCGCAAAATCAGTGGTTTTGTCAGTTACAGCAGCCTGAGCAGGTGGTGAACGGAGAAAAGAAATAAGTGCATGCAGGAAGGAATTTTTCAGCTGCTTGCGCATTCCTTCTCGTGAATGAACGGTATACATACATACGAGCAACTTCACTCATTATTTTGTTTCGCCCCGGTAGCGGTAGACCAGTGGTCAGCCTCAAAGACCATTGGTATTGGTACCCAAGTTCAAATCCCACCGTGGTGAGACTTTATTTGAAAAATCAAAAGGTACCAATTGCTGAGAGCGCCTTCGTTGCGTGGGTAGGCAGAATTCGACGCAAGTCGACGAGGGAAGAAAGTGCTGAAATCTTCTCGCGCGATAAAAATGCAAGGCACGTACCGTAGTGGGGAGGAGGGAGAAGCGCCTACTAAGTGACCCCGAATCTGAGTTACGACTGAAGAGGGAGAGAGAGAAGAAGGGCGAAGACAATGAAAGGGATGAAAAAAAACAAAATAAAAAAATAAAAAAACTATATATACAAC
Organism: Postelsia palmaeformis; assembly: GCA_037834295.1. Lineage (NCBI taxonomy): Eukaryota > Phaeophyceae > Laminariales > Laminariaceae > Postelsia > Postelsia palmaeformis. The sequence goes on along the minus strand of JBBMHQ010079709.1, from coordinate 9,976 downwards.
CCTCATAGACTTCACTGCATCGATTGAACCACGTACAATAAAAAGTTTTTTTTTGTCTGGATGCAGAACTTTTCTGTTGGTTGATATTGGCTGATGGATGGACGATTGAGTTTCAGCATCACGGTTTGCAATCCTGTGGCTGTTGCTAGACTGGTAGGGCACAACTCTACTGATACTGATAGCGCTATTATTGCAGATTTTGATTGTTTTAGATGTATTACCTGGTACGTCTTTTTTTCAGTTCTCCGTGGAATTAGTCTCGTGGCTAATGGATGATTATGAATCAGCATCCCTGTTTGCGTAAGTAAGTATCAGCTTACTCAATTTCGTTAATTCTATGTCGGTGCTCAATCCACCAACCAATGGATGTACCTGATGTGTTATACGTACACAGTATCCCTGGAAGGAATGCGCGCAACTTTTTCAAGTAGAAAATTCCGTACAACGTACATGGTGTAATATTTGTTGTTTACTATGTGAATATTACTAAATCTGGAGCAGGTATAGACTATGAGGAAACGCTTGCAAGCTGACTTCATTAAGGAGGGAGGACAACAGAAGAAGTATGTGCCTGGTACAACGTATAGGACGGTGAAATTTTACATACCATCGCTGGATCGCCAGACTTGCTATAATTGTCGGCCAAAACGAGGGGATAATGCTCTCACGTGTCCCTTCGGTATCTGCCCCATGTTTTCGTTGAGTTCAATTCTTCGGGAGCGACAGTGCTATCACCCAGGCGGACAAAATGACCTGAGCCGCGGCCGGAGATCAGATTGAAAAACAAAGTGTAGTCGAGACCATTGAACTTGTTTAGGTTTTGCTCACGAAGTATCTGGAATGTATACCCCTCCCCCCCCCCCGCCCGTGCGGTGCGTGCGTGTGTGTACGGTCAGCAAGAACAATTTTTGTTCGCTCGGGTTTTTTCATTTGGTAGGGAGATCGGAATATGTTTCATTTTTCTATCTGTTCATTGGGTGGTGTTCGGATAGCCCCCCCCCCCCGCGCGCCCGCCGCGAAGCAATAACATGCTGGATTGTCCTTTCGCTTGTTTGGGTTGATTTTTTGAGGTTTGGGGCTGGATGATTCATAGTTGGTCAATCTTGTCGGAAGCAACTTAAGTTGAATGTATCCCCCCCCCCGATTCAGTGTTTAAGTATTACGGGTACTGATGTTGCTGCATATTGTGCGGTCACGTTCGTAGGGAGGAGCTATAAGATTTGTACTACGTTTCGTGCGCGTACCTACGCATTGTTCATCACTCTCGAAATTTCAGTAGAATGCGAAGGATTTTTTTTGTGTGGTTGGAGTTAAAAGACAAAGCTTTGGCAAAATTGTGAATTAAAGCGAATGGTAAAATATACTGACTTGGAGCAGTAGGACATGTTCGGATTTTATCGGGTGTCATGCTGTAAGATATATAGGAGTTTATGGTTTTTGGAATTCAAAGAGCTGAACTCATGACCGTTTGAATATCGCGGGCCGAGGCCTGTAGTTACATCGGTTCAGTGTTTGGAAGATTGTTCAAACATACGTATGATGAACAGAATGGTTTGGAAAGGTGCATCGAATAGGAGCTTTTCTGGGTTCTAGATGAGTTCAGCGATTTTTCAGCAAGAAAGTAGTGTTTTAGATTTTTCAAATTTCTGGGTTTGAATTGGTGCTCCTACTTGTATGTGCCATAACGACCGCACCTATGTGTTGGACGGTTGAAGACCTTGGACGCTAGTACGGTACTGACACTATGATGAACATGACAGTGTGCCGCCAACGGGGAGGCTGTAAGACATTGCAGTTGTTCACAGTCGCGCAAATGTCTGATGTATGATGATTGGTTAATTGGTGTGAAGTATGTAACTGCAAATAGCCCAACAGGTATAAGCGGTGGGTTTTGAGCTCTTCCGAATGGATTGCATAAAAATATTTTGGGATGGCTCCCAAGGGTCACGGGGAAGAAGGATGAGAAGCCCCCTTGACCTCAGTCCATGGTGCGTTGTCTTCTCAGCAGCCAGTAACAAGAACAACAACACCATCTCTTCTTCTGCTCCCGAGCCCCATGGCAAGGTCGAGCGGGGGCACACCCTGTGCATGACTTGTTCCCTCACATCGGATGTCCTGAAAAACACCTCAGCCTGTACCTTTTGGTGAGCGACAACACACGATCGTTGTGATGTGTACCTGTGGCGAGGTTGCCTGAGCAGAAACAAAAACTGTCTTTGCCAAATGATCATAATCGAAATGATCAGGTTATCAGCGCGGATGCTGGCTGTCCTGGATGTCGACGATAGGCAACAAGTACCGTATTGTATGTTAATAACACACAAATAAGACACATACGGACAACAAGGAACATATCATATACGCAGAGGGAAAACGAAAACATCGCTTTCACGGAGGGTCAAAGCGCTGAAGGTGTACCAGCTATGTATCAGGTACGCCCATTTGAATATTTCTCTACTTTTTACACAACAAGTTGGCTTATTGTGCTAAATTCATCGAACCATTTCGACGGCGAAAAAGTGACAGCGTAACTACGAGGGCCATTGCGCCGCCGCATATGCCACTCCCTCTTGTCTAATGCACACTTCGCTTCAGTGCCGAAAAAAAAAACCAACAAGTGTTCCAGTGGTGTCTTCGCATACGACACAAAACTAAGAAGGGCCACACACGGTCAATCGAATACCTTCATACACAAATGTATTGAACGTCGCTAGCGTACCCAATACAAAAGGTTGCAGATCTGATGTTCCATCGAGAAAGGTACGCTGGGGCAATAGATCAGTCGTTGCCCACGACTCACCGGTGGCAGCAGTAGTGTGCAGTTCGGAGCAGTTTTGAACGGAAAGATGGTCGCGTCCGCTGACGTTTTTATCGCGACTGCCGGTATATTTGTTGTGGGCGCGGTGCGTGTGCTGTGATGTTGCGACGATCAACGAACGCCTGGTTAATGCAAAACTCACGGTATGCCCACAAGGGGATAACTCGAAGTTTCACTGATTGCTTGCTTCGTTCATCCACAGGTGTGTGTGCGTTCTTCGCTCTTGAATTGTTCTTTCTACTATACGACATCCAGCACAGAGAGTGTCCGTGTCGATTCTTCACTCCTAGAGAAGATACGAATTATGCGGTCACAGAGCTTCACCACGGAGAAACTACGTTGCCACGTGTACAAGAATAATCTACAAACTGTCGTGCCTCTCCCCCGCCCGCAGGCCATGTGATAAGCACTTACTTGGAAAAAAAAAAAAAAAAAGCTAGCCGGGAAAAAAGATGATGGGAGAAAAAAACTCCACTACCAATACCTGTGTGCAAAGCACGACACAGAACTAATTGAAGATAATGGAGAGTTTGCGCAGAAGACTTCCTAAAAAAATACTTTACCGACCCTAAAAAAAAGTGAATTTCCTTCCCATCGTGTATTGGGATAGTTCGCGCAAACGGTAAAATGCTTCTTGCAAGCGACGCCTCCGAAACTGAGGGGGGAAGTGGGGACACTACTCATATATATATTCACTTGCCAGTGTGCACTCGTACTCGTATTATACGAGACTGACTCGTACTCGTGTTATACGAGACTGACTCGTAATCGCGGGAGAACAGGAGACCCCTTGACTTGTTATAAACAAGCACTCGCATAAACGAGTACGAGTACATATCATAAGTGTACTCTTACCCCTGCGACACTGTACTCGTACTCGTACGAGAGCAGGCCACCGTCTGGTGTGGGTGTGCTACGTACCAGGTACGAGAAGCGCAGTAGCGCCGATCGCACAGATGAGCCCAGTTGTGCCCGATCTTTCCAGATGTCGGACACAACAGCCGCTACCAGGGCCGCATGGTGTTGCTCTCTCTGTTGAGCTTTCTTGCCCTGCTTGAGCTCTACCAGCCGCGATAAGCTAAGCACAACTTGCAGCAACCTGTGAATCCTAAGGAGGTCGCGGGACCAGAGCGCACCATATCGCCGGTTCACCTGGACACCTTTGATGTTGCGCCTGCGCGTCATGCCCAGGATGCTCTTTTAGTATTCCGTCCCTGACAGGGGGTAGCCGAATGTCCAAGTGTGCCTCCCGTACGTTGTAGTGTTGCGCGAACGCAGACGCATTTGGCAAGCGTGCTGTTGGGTTTGTAGTGAAGTGCTCGGCATGGATAGGGCCTAAGTCGTCGGAATAATGCTCGGTTGGTTTTAGGCCAATGAGCAAAGAGCGTAAAAAGAACGAAAATCCTTGCCAAGTCCTTACTTATGATAAGTATTTTCTTGTCGTTTTTTCAGGAAAATACTGCTAACTTTTACCTCCGGGGAAGTTTGAGGAAAGTTTTTTCTAAAAAGTCTGCTGCGCAAACTCTCTAATGAAGGAGAAAAAACAAACAGGCAACTGAAGCACAAAGCATCGCTCTCCAGGTAGCGGCGGAAGTTTGCCCAGAGAGGGGTACAGCCAGGTTCACCCCGCCGGCCCGCCTGCTACCCTGAGACGCGGACTGCCGTATCCGCCCTGCATTCGTCAACTTTGTCCAGCCCCTTGGCGTCGGGCAGTACAAAACAAGCAAAGCAGGCTCGTCATCGACCCACGCCACACGACTCCTGCAATACCTTTTCATCATAGAAGGAAGAAAAAAAAGAATACACTAAAAATCACAGATTTACACCTGAAGAATAAAATAGAAAAGAGGACAAGGGGGGGGGACGTTCGAACCAGCTGCACCAGATGGTGGCACGAGTGCGAAGTATAGCAGTGTTGGACTCCCTGCCTAGTCGGCCTGGTGCCTTGCTACCCTCTCTGCTGTCTCTTTCTTCCATGTACGACCACCTGAACAAAGAACACCTTGAGTCACAGACCTCAGCGACGGCCATTGGCCAACGTGAAATTTAGTAAATATTCAAAATCTCACGGAGGGTCCAATGTGTGCATCCCAACGTACTCCGGTGAGGCAAAAGGCCAGATTTTGTTCTTTTTTCTAGATGTAATTGTCTTAAGGCCGTTTTGAACGACACATACGTAGCAAACAACTCGGTATTCTCCCATCATATGGTAATATTTTACTTGCCAAGTACTAGAAAACCTGACAATCATTTATTTGAGATTTACACTCCCTGCGGATCAATAAAGCACAAATACAGGGGGGGGTTTAAAGCTCGTCCGAGTCCTCGCAGTCGGCGTACAACAAACAGCATCTTGACCGTCGATCGTGCAGGGCGAAATCCGCACTGTTCCTTGGGGAGTATTCCTTCCGCCTTGCAGTAGTTACTGAGGCGGGACGCGACATTTTTCTACAAAACGTTGACTAAATGGGCAACGAGCGGAATCCCTCGATAATTGTTGCAATCATAGCGATCCTTTTTTTCGTGAAAGACCTCAATGGTCACAATTTTCTATTTGCGGAGAACGTCACCCGTTCTCCACACGTGGACAAGTACGTTGTGAAAGTACCGGATGAACTCGGGGTGGTCGATTTTCAGTGACTCAGATGGAAAGGAGTCTGATTCCATCGGTTCCCAGTTTGGCATACCCAAATATTATCCCCGTCATGTTATCCATGGTCGGTTCATTTCCAAGCTATGGTGCAAGCAGTGGTTGTGGAAAGAGGGCGCTGATGGTTGAGTCGAGCTTAGACAATTTCGTTGTCAGGAGGGTGCCGAAAAACTTCGCCCTCCGTTCCAGAATGCGCACCTTGTTCCTCAGTAGCGTGCCATCGTTGTCCTGGATAAACTATTGGTCGCTCGCCTTTCGACTGTCCAACCCCACGGTGGCCTTCAAGGGTTTAGCAGAAACCCCGATGGTCGTTGTCGGGGAGCAGTCCCTCCGCTTCAGCGAGGTAGTCTTCAAAATAGGCATGTAACGCTGCATCAATCGCCAACCGTAGATTCGCGCACGCCGTCCTCAGCGTATTCCACGCGGCTTTGTCCTTTCTGATGCGCATGACTCGTCGAGCATCCTCCCTCGCAATCCATGCTAGTTGTATGGCGGCTGAGATTTTCGCGGTCTCGCACCACCCGGGTTTGTGTGAGTGTCATGGTGAGGGGGGTCAGTTTTTCGCTACTGCATCAAGAATAGCACCAGCAAAGGATTCAGCCATCTCAGAGATAATGTTCGGTTGCGGAGGGATGAAGGGACTCTTCGAAAGGATCTGCTCCAAGACTCGCTGCGTGCGATCTCCGTGGGGTCGAAACTTCTGTCGGTCGAAAGGTCAATTATTATATTTCGTTCGTACGTGTCTGCTGGGTGCCAAACAACCGCCGAGGCGGGTCATGGCATATACGGTATAAATATTCGTATCCGCCATGGCTGGGGGCAGAGGGTGAGGGTGGACCTTAACATCATGCACGCGAGATCGGTGTGCTTCGCGGGTTAGGATATAGTCAATCTGTTTTTGGCTTTTGCAGCTGCTGGTAGCGTTGGGCATATGGGAGATTCCACCCTTGCGAGCGCTGGAAAACGTGTTTGTGGCAGCGAGCCTTGTTTCTAAAGAGAAAGCCAGCAGGCGTTCGCCTATACTGTTGAGGTCTTCACATCCGTACGCTACAAATACCCTACCGTCACCGCACCCTTCTATCCTCTTTCCAGTCTGTGCGTTGGCGCCTACCAGTACAGAAAGGCATTCCTTCGTTAGAATCTGCTCAACCATGTGTCCCAACTTTTCTCAAAACTCCTCTTTCATCTGTGTGTTGAGGTTGGCCTCCGTTGGGGCATATTCAACAACTACGTTTGCCGCAACGCTTCCGTCAGTCATCTCGAATCGCATAGACATAAGACCGTTGGTCAATTAACTGGTGGGTATACACAGACTTTCAGCATATCGTTTCCTTCAGTGTCAAATCAACCCCGGATAGTCCTTGCCTGCCATCTGTTTATTCTTGCCCCGAGCAGAAGACCCGGTATATTCCTGCAGGAAACTCGGTTTTCCCAGGTCTTCTTGTTCCCTCCAGGCCAACGAAGTCACAGCCCAGTTGTCGGGCCTTCGCCACCACATACTCGGCATGCCCGTACCCGCTCCTCCTTTTCACAGCCAGGGTACGCACATTGCAGGTCGCTTCCGTCACTTGTGCTGCCTTCTGTCTCGCTCGAGTCTCGCGTGCTGCAAACTTTGCTGGCCGCCGCGTGGTCCGACCCTTCGTCATATTCGTGTTTTCCTCTAATTTTCCCTTGTACAACGATGTAGGCTCTATACTTTCTAGCCCGGTGCGTGCCTTCGTTTTAAACGGCTGGGTTCAGCCGTTCCAACCCATCACAACCCCGACACTCTCGTCCTCGCTGTCGGGGCGTTTGCTTACCCAGGCAATGTCCAGCCTCTCCTCTCCCCATCCATGCTGTACCCAATACGCTCTCCGCTGTGGCGACGCTACTCCTCTGCTGTTGGGACGAACTTCTTGGCATTGGGGTTGACAATAAAACTCATCGCCCCCACCCCGCGCCGTCAGTAGTTCATCTACCAGGCCGCGCAGGATACCTCTTTACCGAAGCTGTGGCTCGTACGAGCACCATAATACCGTCTTAGGTTCTGATGGACTCCGACCGACCCCGAGGTCGGGGCGGGCCGAAGTGTTTTATCAAAAATTGTACACAACTCCCCTTATACTATTTTATATATTCTTTTGAACGAATGCTTTTAGAAGAAAACGGCAGTAGGAGTTATAGTAGATACTTGTAGGCGTATTACGCAGTATGCAAAATAAAATAAAATTGAGTTTCTCAACTATTAATAGTTAGTTAATCAGTCGAACTTACAGCTGATGATGGCTGATGACGTCTTCTCGTGCTTCCATCACTTTAATTTTGGAAAATATGAATTTGCTCCGCGCCACACTTGTCTGTTTTAGCACAGTTGTGTAGGAGTTAATGAAAATATCTTCACCTATCTCCACAACACCAGTAACACAGCGCGAGCACAATATAATAATCATCAACAAAGTCATTCTATTACTTTGAGCTGGGGGGCAAAGCAACATCAAACACTTCTTCTACTAATGAAAGCTGTTGCACTTGGGGCAAGGGTGTGGGGAAGAAAAAGACGAAAACGTCGCTCGTGGAATGGTAGCACATCTCGGAGCTTGGACCGCGGGTCTCGTCTGCGTCGAGCTGGCTCTCTACTACGCGCACAACCAGCAGAGCCAGATGTTCTTCACGTTCAACCGCGCCGACTTTACTCCAGAAAAACTTTTTGTTTGTTTTTACCGTATCATCCCGCCAAGGAAAAATATATTCACCGTCCCGCCTCGTCGAAGAAAAAAAAAATACGGTCCCGTCCCGCCGTGGGCTAAACCATTTACCGTCCCGCCCCGCCTAGATAACCAACATTACCGCCCCCCCCCGCCGAGGGAGGAAAAATGACCGTCCCGTCCCGCCGAGGCTAAACAATAATTGCCGTCCCGGCCCGCCGAGGATGAACGTAATTACCCTCCCATCCCGCCAGAGGATATAATCATCACTGTCCCGTTCCGCCCCGGAAATTTTCCTCGTCGAATTTGACCGTCCCGTCCCATCGACAAATCCGGCACCCGTTATGCCGTCCTGTCGCGTCCCGTCAACTTTGTTTGTCTTCTTTTTACCGTCCTGTCCCGTCCCGCTGTCATATTTCTTTCCGCCAAGCACGAAAATTTTGTCCCGTCCCGCCACGATTTTTAGTCACGAAGATAAGCCTTGTTAAATAGCAAGTTTATCTTTCTACATATTTGGCAACGAACAGGGAGTGTAAATCTCAAAGAAAAGCTTGACAAGTTTTTTTTCCTTTTAGCAAGTAAAATATTTACTATATTACGGGAATTAACAAATATGTTTTGCTAAGTTTTTTTTTTTAATCATCACTTTCACCTTCCAGCCTGGTTCGTAGGATGTGTTACCCTCGACGCCCTTCTGGACAAGCCGTGGACATAGGTGTCTACCCTTCTCCCCCCCGGTACGTGCCTTTATTTTTAATCGCGCATAGGGTTCAGCATTCCCACTGCTCGTCGATTTTCATCGAATTTGAGCTAAGTCACGCTCTCGCGCTTTCCGCTAATAATCAATTTCTTTTATGTAAGAATAAGCCCCTGAGCATGCACTCGGTGGGACTTGAACCCCCGAAATTGATCTTGACAGGCACGCGGACTACCCATCAAGCCACCGGGGACTGCGTCGTTAAAACAGCACCAATTAATTACGTCTAAAAATACAAAACAAAATCCGGCCTTTTGCCCCACCTAAGTACGTTGGGATGCATATAATGGACCCTCTGTGATATTTATAAATTTACTAAATTTCGCGTTGGGCAATGGCCGACGCTGAGGTTGGTGACTCAAGGTGTCCTTCGTATAGGTGGTCGTACATGTAAAAAAGTAACGGCAGACAGGGTAGCGAGGCTCCAGGCCGACTACGAAGTAAAACACTGCTGTACTTCGTACTCGTCCCACCAAGGAACTGGTGCAGCTGGTTCTAACGTGGCCCCCCTTTGGCTTCTCGTTTTTTTTAATCTTCAGTTATCACACGGGGGCAATTGGCTCCGCCCACAGAAAGCACGGCATAAGATCTCGACAGGTTGCCTGTCGCAAGCAGAGTGTTACAGCTCAACCCCAAGGTGACATCAAGCTTGGAAATGGTGATGACACAACAACCCGATTTCACTTGCAAAATATATATATGCCATAAAAACGGCGTGATCTGACCGCTCCCGTCAATATACCGAAGAGGAACCCAGAGGGACCGAGAATTCCGATGTGTAGATGACCCCACGAGAGGAAATATCAACACTCTCTAGCAGAATTTTGAAATCGCATTATCGAAAGCATGTGGTTGCGCCACACCCCTGCTACATGACGACAAGAACGCTCGTACAAACAAATACCGTCACACCTGATCAAGTCATAGACTACATTCGGCTCTCCTCATTCCGCTGGAACCGAGACAGAAAGGTCGGCACGCACGTGTTCTCAACTCCCATAATCAACATAGGTTGCTGCTAAACCAAGCACCTCTCCAGGTTTATCGAGATTACTTGTGGGCGAGGG
>JBBMHQ010079698.1:0-11798 GCA_037834295.1 Postelsia palmaeformis | reverse complement strand
TGCTGGCTTCGTTGCCTTGCCGTTCAGAGGTGTTGGAGTGGGTTCTGAGGAGCCGCATCTTTGACTCGTCGTGCTCTTGTCTGTGGAATCGAGGTTTCTATGATTTTTCCATAATTCTGCAGTTGCGGCTCATCAGAATGGGCTAGTGGTATGATACTGCTTTGTATGAAGCTGAAATCCAGGTAATCACCTGGGTTCAGGTACTCGGATCGTATTTGTAGTACTTGGAAGACGTATCTTAGGAGGAGAACCAGGGGTTTTCCAGAGAGACACGCGCGTGGTCTCAGTCTCCGCCGGGAACAAAAAGGATTAATGATGTTATTTTATCTCTAAGCAAACAGCACATGTGAGTACCAACGAGTACCGGCTTGTTAGATAGACCTGCACAGGGATACCAAAAAAGGGTCCCGATGCCCCGATGAACATAACACCTGCATAAAGCGACTTGCAAAGTGGTTGACATGACTCACAGCACGGGGCCAATAATCATGTTCGTACTGTGTGTTGGCTCACTCATTATATCTCCAGGTATCTGGCCCGGCCGCCGTGGGGGCGGGAGAGTCTGTTATTCCCCAGTATTACATACAGCACCGTGGGTGGATATAGACAACAGTTCGTCTGCCTCACCCCACGTCGACGGCGAAGTGGTCTCGGGTTTCGAACGACAAATAGATTCCTTGCCGAGCAGGCATTTCTGCGAAGATGATCAGGAGGCTCCAAAGCTGGCAGCGGGGGGACGCCGCCAGAATGAATACTCTTCTTGGCGCGCCTGCCATGGCGAAGCAAACCAAGCCTGGCGATTCTCTCCAGGTCCAGATTGAGACCGTGGTGCGTATACCTCTTAAGGCTGTTTCTTACGGAAGTTCGATTTGTTTCAGTTCGATTTGTTTTTTTCAGCCCACTACTGATGCTTTTGACCGGGAACGGGCAAATCGGTCGGGCGTTTCTCGAGATGAGTGCGCCCGTCATACCTGAGCTACCCAACGCAAAAAAACCGCTTCTCCATCGAAGCATTTAGAAGTTCTTGAGGACTGTGGCATTTGCAATAATATCCAACAAATAACATTCCAAAAGCACAAACTACTCAAAATCTGACTGGAGAGTACGTTCAAATTGTATTTGATGTCTATTGTTTGATTTGTGAAAACGCTGGATATTTCAAACTGCTTCGATGGAGAAGCGGATTTTTGCGTTGGATACCTGTGGGATGGAAGGAAAATGTATTCCGAGGAGCGCACAACCCTTTCGACAGCGTTCCGGGTCAAAAACAATAATACATAGCCGAAAACAACAAATCGGCCTGAAACAGATCGAACTTCCGTAAGAAATAGCCTAAGAAGACCAAAACGGGCAAACTTTGGAGGAGACGCGCTCAATGCTTCGGCGCCAAAAAATCATTTATGATCTATCATGGCCGAAAACACGGCCGGTGGCGTGTGTTATTGGCTTCAGTATATAATTGTTTTCGGTTCAAATGGAGTAGGTGCACCTGATTCAGGCTTTCGCCTTTTTTTATCCGATATTGGGGTGTCTTGCTGTTTGTACGTTTGTACAGCAGTAAAAAGTAAAATGTAGCGTCGAGTCAGAAAGGTGGCGTTTGAACACAATGATGGGGGCTGGCTATGTTTGATCAATTTGATGGGCAGTTGATAACTACAGAGTACACGTAATAACTGTGAAGAAGGAAATGAGCAGTTGATACTACCAGTCTGAAACTATCGCATCTATCTGCGATTCTCGAGAGGCAGGGAACATCTACAGTAGTAGTAGTAGCAAATATCCCCGCTCCGAGCAGACTTATTCCGACAAGAGCTGGTTCGATTTCCTCGCTTAAGGGGACGCTATTTATAGCACCCTCAGGAAAGAGAAGTCAATAACCCGCACGCAGGCGTTTCGACACATCTACATACGACTTGGAAATGAAGTCAGGGATTTGAAACCAAGTTCCGTAGTTCGTAGTTGGAGTGATGCAAATATACGAGAATCCTGGACTTTTCAGCCTTTTTTTGCACTTTTTTGGGCCCAATAACTTGCACCCATAATCTCTCGCGAAATCTTCGACGACGAACCCCGAAAGGAAGAACCATCCGCCTGCGGTACAGCAATCCTTCACGTAGTAAACGTCAGGTCTTCATTTGTAATGTTTGTGCCCATTGTGATATGCTCCCTTGCGTATAATGAAAAGAGGCGTTTTTGCTAGGTTGTTGTGCTCTTCGCTCGCAACTTGAAAAACAGGGAAAGCACTCAGTGAGTCGTTTCTGGGTGCTTGCGACTGAAGTCTCGTGCACCCGGCGCCTTCACACACCCTATGAGGCACATTTATCACGTTTGCTGGCTTTTGGTTCCTGCGAGGTAGCTGACCGCAAGTAGAGGGCAAACTTTTACTTTCAGTTGTGGAGTGATTTGTCTTATTTCGTGCATCTTGATTTTCGGCCACTCTGGCACCTAAAGCTCGAGGTGTAGGCTTTTACTAAATTGTGAGAACGGGCCGGGATTATATTCGAAACAGACACAAACTGCTGGAAGAATATTTCTGAAGTCAAGGTCGCTCTCCGGGTTACACGAACCAGCCGAAGTCTAAACTCAAGTGCACCGTAGACAATACACACCTTCAAGCGTAACACTCATCTCTAGTCCTCAATCCTCAAAACAAGCTCACAATTATTTCAAAGTGCACATTAGCATGCTTCGAGAAATTCGACGCGCGTCCTGAACAAAAGTTGAAAACTGAAATGAGCATCCGTAGAACAAAGAAAAGAGAGGTTGTCTCTCTGCCGCCGACTTGCCGGTATTGCCCGTCTCGGTTGACAACAATAAACGCCAACGTTGTGGTATATGGTGGAACTTCTACGGGTGTGTATACTACAAGAGAGGGGATATTCTGGACGCTTTTCGGAGGCCCGAGAAGGCCGAACCACGAGCGAAGCGAAAAAAATAGGGTGCGCGATGAGAAGGACGAGAAGAAGGGACGAAAGTAGATTAGAAGATGAAACTCAAGCCGGAAGTAGGTACAAGAGACAGGTAGACTTTGTGCCATAGGTAAGCCTCTTTTTGATCCGCGTGCTTCGTCGTTCGATTGGAGTGCTTTCGAGACATCAACGTTGAACCTTATTATGCCAAAAATTGTCGGGTGGCAAGAACAACGATGAATAAGGCTAACATGAAACCGAGCATGGGGCAGGACGTCGAACCCCAACTTTGCTCCAAATGAACAAAAGAAAATACGACAGGAGTCAAAATATATCGAAGACACCTGTTATTGAGCTCGACTGCCATCATTCATCACATGGACCACCAAATAGTGTGAGGTGCATCGCGTTTCCCTTTCATTCTCGAGCAATCCGCCGGAAACTAAAGAAACATTTCAAGAACATGTCATTTTCGTATTATCGCATGATTATTGAATAGAAACCCCGCTGCTCTCTGTGCGTTCGACCATGTTGACAGTATTACGAACACAGGTAAAAGCTGCGTTTGTATTTTACATCTATTTTCGTATTTTCCTCTGTTCCGCATAACGGCGGACTGGATTGACTGGACTGCCCTCACTAGTCGTGTAAACTGTATTACAATGCGCCTACACCCCACTCTTCTCCCGCAAGACCGAAAACCTACTTTTTCGAACCTTGAATGTATCCCGTTCCACCTAAACTCACTCTACAGCAGTAACATACATAAATATATATATTTGCCCCCCCACTCTGGGCCGTACCCCCGAAAATATCAACACATGTATTCATGTGTGTCCACATGTATTCATGTGTGTCGACGTTTTTCTACCGCAAATAAAATATACCTGGTATCCCGCTGGACCTACTGCTATGCCGAGAAATATTGCCATACATTCACCACTAGCTCTGTTAGCTACAGTAGTAGAATATCACCTCAACCGAGTTCAGCTACGCTCCGAAAAATAAGTCAGCCGGAATCGCGCCGAGATTAATTTGCCATCGTTCGTCCTGGCAAACTTTTAAGACTCCCGAGCTGAGCCCAGTTTGTAATGAAGCGTAACTACTTGTTCTCCCGAATGACCTCTTTGTTGTTGGCGTTTCCCCGTAGTGTATACCGTATGACCTCGTTGTTGTTGTACATGCCCAGCCACTTGGCTGAATCGCTGCAGTTGATACGTGGTTGCACAGCACATGCCTCATCCTTTCTTTGGCAAAATTGCTACGTTCGATACGTGCTACACTTGGGGATATAGGTTAAATGGCTGCACAACAGCCAGCACATATATGCCTTTTGCTCACCTAAATCACAGCACCCGCCCCTCCGAATCCCACAAGAACAAACTTCCTGCTGCAAGCATTATCTTTCATATCATACCGAGAGTCGCAAAAATCACTTGGGCCTGAATTACACCCTCACTCCAATCATGGACTGAAGTCGCGGATTTCATTTTCATCAAGGACTGCCGCACGAAACGTTTTTCCCGATGCAACTACTCGCAACTCCTTCGCAGGAACTCGAAAGTGACCGAAAGAAGCATTATTTTGAACAGCTGCCTAACTCACTAAAATAACTCACTACAAACACTGTAAGCTTCCTAAGCCGGTTGGTGTGTTCGGCTGTATATCCGTTGTGTCGCATTATTCCTGCCAGCCCATCCTGCGACTGTTGACGCGCGCTGGTCACACGATCGGGTAGCACGCTCAGACTTCAATGAACCGGGTCGATGTCAAGATGAGACATATAAGATGATTCTGTCGCCGATCGTGATCCTGACGTGTCTGCGGTGGATCGGGGTTTTTGTAACAATCAACGGGGCGAGGCAAGGGTCCGGATAGACGGGATCGAGAAGGGGTTAGTCCATATATGGACTCCATTTCCCTTGTAACCAGACACATCTCATTTCTACGACAAACTATTATGTTTCCAACGTTACTGTATACTGAAAACGGTCTGGGAAAAACACGTAGTTATATTTTTTCAGTACACACCCATCATTCATTTAATACCGCCATATAATACCGTCGCGTGCAGTCTTCTGCTGCAACTATTGCTTGGTACATAATTACGACGCAAACTTGCTGTTTATTGCAGAGGTTACTCTAGTCAAAGTATTAGCACATACGCGCCGGACACGAACCAAGGATATCAAACCAAGCAGACGGGCGATGGTCGCGATGTGACCTTACCAAGACCCACCGCACAATCGTTGCACCATATCCTTAAAATCGGAACCAGACAGAACCTTCGCGCGTCAGTCCAAGCCTTGCCGTTACATGAGAGGAACACATGAATGGTGAAACACGCTGGCTGGAGATAAGATCGTATCAAGCGAACCACAGCTACGATAGCTCAAGAACAGGAACCACGTTGTGCTCTTGTAACGCAGCTTGACTTGATGCCAACGACGGTCTCAATCAAGAAGTACCACAACGATTTATATGTCATATTCAATCGGAGCTGTATGCCCCCAGCATACGTACCAGGTACTAAACACGATGTTATAGGAAGTGCAGTTCATTGAGTTTCATCCAAAAAAACAACGAGCACGGAACACGTTGTGGCTTCGAAGAGCAGCTTTGTTTCAGACCAACATGATGACGCGCTAAAACTACGTTGGGTTGTTCAGGCCCAAGTTTGTTTTCTCACCTACAGAGTCGATAGGGGGATCGGGTTCGGTGAAGTCACCGGTGAGCTCGATGTCGGCGCAATTCCAGAAAACGTTGCCGTATTTCCCTGGCTTACTGCACACGCCACTGCTCACGGCGATCCAGTCCTCTTTGTCAGGGGCGCATTCGCTCCCCCACGACGTTGGGTTGAACTCGTCGTAACCAGGGTATTTGCAGCCCTTGCCAGAGTCTTGCGAATAACAAAGCGGGTCCGAGAGGTTGGCAGAGTAAATTAAACATTCGGCTAATCCCGCTCCCACCAGCTTACAGTCAAGAGCAGTAAAAACCGCTCAATTTAAAGCTCCAAGGTAGCATGTTGAATAGATGACACGAGGAGAATGGCAGGACGCAATACTAGGAGCAAGAAATACGAAAGGCTGGTGTGATTACCAAACAAAGGAATGATGCTCAGACACGAGAGTGGCAACAGAGAGACACAAAAAGGAGTGATGCTAAGACACGATTATGTGGCACCGATGGTCGTGATGCTTTACTCACGGTAGCGCATCTGCAGAATGGCGTGGCCGCAGCTGATCTCGGGTAGTGTGTACCTCGCATGCATGATACTACCGTCGTCCAGGACACCCCCTCCCAGAAAGGGCCGGGTCTGATCGGTCTCATCTATCCTGTTATCGGACAAAAGGCGCCGGGCAATGAAACGGCGGACTCATCATTGTCAAGAGCGGCTCGAGCTGAATCCGATCGTGACAGATGTACATATCAAGTTCAAAGCTAAGCCTCCGTGGATTATTACACATAAGGGTAATGCTCTAGCTGGGACTTAACGGCGGAGTATAGAGATACTTAAACGTTGATCCTCGTCGACAATAATGCCTGGTGTGATCAGAGCCCAAGTCGACGGTGACGGTTTACGGCAATCATCATGCTAGAAAAAAGAAGGCTTACCATCGATAGATAGGGTAGTGGATGACAAATGACTGATTTATCAAGTGGAAACTGATACATTCCAGAACTGATTGCTTTATCTAGCAAAAACAGTCGAATGCATTTCCGCGTGGAATAATAGTAGTCGGTCTATCTAAGCTGCCTTCATGCCAAACCCGACAGCGGCCAATAGGGCAGCATAACAAAAGCTATATCTGGTAACAGGTACCATCATTTCAAGACCGCGGGCTGAGATAACTTTGATTTCGACACGGGTCGTTTCGCGGAGGAAGTCTGCTTGCCGTATGGTTAGGGTTAGGTTCAAGGAAAACCTCGCACTCACTTCTCAAATTTGAAGTATTTCGCTTGACCGGCACGTACCTTGAATCGAAAACTCATAGACGCCCCACACAATCTGGGAGTAAAGCAACGTATTGCCGAGAGAAGCTGCGTAATGTACTCGCAGTAATTGGAATGAAAGTACCGCGGGGTTTTGAGTACTCCGCAGTTTTTCGAGAAGGTGCACTGCGGATATCGCAATACCCGGCAGCATTTCGGTGGTAATATTTCTGTGAAATGCTTACTGCTGTACTCGCACTGGTTTAGGGTTTTGTAATGAGGATACGACCAAATTTTTGCAGCAATTCGTCCTTCGGTACTGCAAGTTCTGAGGATATCACCAAGGATTTGCATTATTTCTTCCATTGGTACTGCAAGTTCTGAGGATATCACCAAGGATTTGCATTACTTCTTCCATTGGTACTGCAAGTACTCGGGAGTACCAAAATGTACGTAGTGTACTCGGGAGTATGACGTATATTTCGACCCTCTGTTTTCCGTTTAGACCATTTCCCCCCAATTTCATTGCCAGTAGCATTCATAGATGGCTCCACGAGTGGGCGTTGAAGCAAATCACCACCGGGCGGAGGCAACTGGAGTACTTGAGTTCTGGCAGTATTCGGGAGTATCTATCTACTGCGAGTCCTCGCAGTATTTACGGGTCCCACACGCTCGATACCCTACAGAAGAACACTCACAAGCATTTTGGATATTTGAACTGCGGGTATTGACTGTACTACAGCAGTAAGGGCTTTTCTACTGCTCCTACTTCCAGTGCTCACAGTATTTGGGCCTTCAATACTGTTCACTCTCCGCGTACTCGTAGTATTCAGGCCGCCAGTATTGCGATGCTCTCAAGACTCGAAGTACGAAATGTTTCGATACTCCCGAGTATAAAGTATACTGCGAGCATTTGTGCAATATTTCTTCACGTATGTACGATCTACCACCTGCAGGGTGGGTCGATAATTGTCCGACCGGGGAAATCCGGGTCGATCGGGCTGTTGAACGAGTCGTCCGGTGCACGGTTGAGCGGATGCATGTTGAAGCACTCTTGCGTTACCACACCCTCTGGGTCGTCCAAATCGTCGCTGCAACAAACGAAGAACTCAAGATGCCCCTGCAATATCAAGATGTATGTAGGACGTACGCAGCAGCAGCAGAATGTGGCAAAGGGGCACGGGTACGAATCGTTACCAATCAGCTTTTTTTACTCGGGAGGTTACCGCTGCATGCTTGTTTATTTATGCGAGCTTCACTGCACTGTTTCTGGTAGTTATTCCGAAACGTGGGTGGAATTATAAATCTAATTGCGATAGCAGAACGCCGACACTACATACAGTAGTTGACTGCTGTTGTATGGGAGAGATATATGCTAATTGTTCTATTTTGCAGCTGTGCACCAACGGGTAAACGGATCCACAGGCGGAAAGTTAACGCGGTTGGAAACCCGGCAATACATTACGGCACAAAGCGGAATTTACTCCCCCCCCTTTCGCTTTCTCGTTCGCTGAGCGTGATATGTACTCTATTGCCTGCGCACCAGGCTGCATGCTTTTTCGCAAACCTAAGACTCAGTTGTAACTTGTATACTGCTGCGTTTGGTGTTGTGGAGGGCGGCCCGTTTCCTCCTCTTGGCATGAAATCATTGCATAAAGTCGTAACCCAGCCAGGGTATTCCGCAAGAATGCTCAGTCTACGAGCTCGTTTGTTCGAACTGCGCGAACAATTTCGAAGGGTGAAGGGGCTGCCATACTGTGCTTTATTGCACCACTTACCATGCAACGAAGCAGAAACACTAATATATTCATGATTATTAATTGTAACAATGTGAGTGCATGCTGACGTTTTGTTTCATAGTGATGTTCATTCATCTGGTGGTATGATGCGTTCATCGGGTAGCGGGTGGGTGCAACGTTCCAGCCCGTCCCTTTGTCTCAAGCGTCCCCGCAGCGATGTGCGCACGAAAACGACGCTGCTACTGGGACGGTTCTCGCATGACATAACCTCGCGCAATATGTTCCGTGTCCACACCCGATCGTCGATTTGAATAATATTTTTATAGGCAGCGATGTGCGCACGAAAACGGCAACCGGGACGGTTCTCGCATGACACTACCTCGTGCCATATATATGTTCCGTGTCCACCGTCGATTTGCATCACATTTTTAGTATGCCATGCTGTACATGAAACCCGGGCCGATCGGCCTGGAATCATTGTGGATAGATATACAGGAAAACTGTAGAGCATGCCTACATGGAGTTCACACAGTATTCACTCACATAGTGGTGGTTGGTGATGGCGACGTCCATGTCGATGGTGGACCCGCCCTCGTACGATGCAAGTACATCCCAGTACTTGTTCGGGGTACTATACGTAATCTCGGCGTCGTTTTGGCTCTGAAGGATTCAAAGGCACGTTCAGCGCACACATAACTTGTTACAGGCGAGCACTGGGAATAGCAGGGGGAAAGCGGAAAAGGTACCGACCAACAGGGATCGCTTCGAGCCATGAATCATGTACAGAAGGCCACTGCGGGTCAAACTTCTCAGAAGAAAGGTGAAACATGTTGTAGTGCAGCAGTATGTCGGCTACTGTTGACTACAGCTAGAGCAGGGATACCTCGAGTACTGCAAACAACGCGTCGGAATGCCCCTAATTTCCTACGGTTGCCTATGTGAAAACTACCTGGGGTTTAATAAATGCCACTTTTGTTAACGAGAGACAACACAGTAGGCATCAAAACGCAACCCACAAGTGAAAGTAGTCCATGTACATATATATGTATGATATGTAAGATCCAATGTGATGGAGCGCCCATGCAGTCTCCCGGCCTTGTACGAGTAGTGTAAACAGCACAGCATACACCGAGTACTGTAACATAACTATACAATGACAGGACTACCTGCGGCGTGTCGCCGCAAACGCCGTGACTGACGCCCATCTTATCGCTCTCGTAAAAGTTATTGTTCGACATTCTTTCGCCCAAGTCCCATGCTGCCGCCGGAGGCCAGATGTCACCGCCGCCGTACCGTTCCAAAACATCGGGGTCTGTCCGTTCGTACTGTCTCTCCTTGACCACGATCGGACCTGGATGAAAAATCATCAAAATGATACCGGGCATCGATCCCGCACAGATGTTCAGATACAGCAGTATGCACCAGGTACCAGGTATATAGTTCCGCGACAAATATAGACGCACGCCGTCCATTATAACCAGGTATCAGATACAAGTACTGTTGTATCAAGTATTAATATTATTATACGAGCGGTTCAAGTAAAATGAGGGAAATCTTCCCCCCCCACCAGTGCAGCCAGTAGAGTGCAGGCAGTAGAGTGCTGCCAGTGCAGCCAGTGCAGGCAGTAGTATCTACTTGATGAATAAAACAGATTGTATATCATTTCGATGCCATGAACAGCGAAAGAGGGTGGCATAACCATATAAAGAGGTCGTACAGTAGGGCTGGCGCTACAACGCAGCAGTACGAGGTAATGAAAATATGCCCGGCCAACAGCGGATTCGGGGTTTCTCTCGAGCATGTCTGTACAATTTCTAGCGCGAAAAATCGAACATATGATTTTCCTCCCGTTCGCCATAAGGCTAAAACACATGCAGACAGAGAAAGGTCAACCCCACCACGAACCAAGTGAATAAATACGAGGTAATTTTATTTACAATTTTTCCCGCCGATAAGTTCAAACTGCCACTTTATTCATCGTTCATAGATGAGAACCTGAAAACTTGCATGCGTGTGGCGAGAGCTGAGCGGCATTTCCCCCCCCAACAAAACATTTGGTCTTAAGTTGATCCAACGTGGCCGAACAGCACAAAGAACAAACAAAACAGGAAAGAAAAAGAAACTACACATTAGGTGGGGTGTAGTCAGGAGGACTCTGAGGATCCGTGTGCAACATTCCGTGTGCAACATTCCGTGTGCAACATTTCACGGTCTGGGTGAAAAAAATGGCCCAAACTTTGTCCAGGGATATCTTCCGTCGATTAACTTGAGCCAGCCTGTGGATCATATGCACCTGGTATTGCACGGCAGAACGAAACCGCTTGCTGTACTGCCGGCATCCCCGGTGGTATCGTGGTTATACCTTGTGAACACTAATGCCAAGGTCGTGCATTCGAGTTCAGCTAATGAATACCTACGTATGAATAATACTTCGCTATAGCCTCACCGGTACATACTGTAGGATGGACGAGCAACGTTCCTTTGTACTTTTCAGGTATCACGTATGTTATGTTTTTGAATCACAGTCAGTGTAATTTTCATTTGGCGTTAAATATCGTGGCATACGTGTTGGCGTACCTCCTCCATTGTAGGCATCCGCGTGCTTGTCGACAAAGTGCACGTCCCTGACACGACGGAAGCATGATACAGCAGCACAAGAGCACACGGCACGGATGGTAGAGGGCACAGCACAGCACGACGGAAACGGACGCAATCCAAAAAAAGGGCAGATTGAGAAGGAAAACCGCAGCCCAACTTTACAGAACAGTAGTAGTATGCATAATTTACCCCAGAAGAGGGGAATAAAGCAGGCAGTCATGGTACTGAAGCTTGTCTACACAGAAACATCAGAATTAATCACTTTTAAGTGGAAATAATCTAGCCTGGACCAGCTTTTTGGTTTCTCAACAGGTGTCCTTATCTTCTGGTGTACCGGTATGTGTTTATATATGACGGTTGTCGACGTTTATCCTTGATGTTGTCTTCATGTTGAACGTGAATAGCTGTTGAGTATTGAAGCCGGTCGCCCCGGTAGACCAGTGGTCAGCTTCAAAGACCATTGGTATTGGTACCCAAGTTCAAATCCCACGGTGGTGAGACTTTATTTGAAAAAATAAAAAGGTACCAATTGCTGAGAGCGGCTTCGTTGCGTGGGTAGGCAGAATTCGACGCAAGTCGACGAGGGAAGAAAGTGCTGAAATCTTCTCGCGATAAAAAT
>JBBMHQ010079687.1:0-11799 GCA_037834295.1 Postelsia palmaeformis | reverse complement strand
ACAACAACAACAACAACAACAACAACAACAACAACAACAACAACAACAACAACAACAACAACAACAACAGCAGCAGCGGCGGTAGAGAACTGTCTCTGTGTGGAAAGAAACGCAGGATGTGAACAACAATGGCAACTGTTCGGAAGTAGCGAAACCTGGCTAAAAAGCGCAAAAATACACCATCGGCAGCAGCAGAAATACCTTGAAATGATGACGTTTCCGCCCATGCGTAATATACAGTGCTGAGGGCCTACAACGTGCGAGAGCAGCCAACAGCGATAACAACAGCACAACAGCATAAAAAGCAGCAGCAGCAGCAGTGACCGTAGACACTGACTCAAAGCTGCCTACAACAACAAGAACGCGAACGACGATTGCATAAATAACAAAAGCAGCACTAGGGACATTAGACGTGCGGGGTTATAGCAGCAGGAAAAGGAGCGGCAGCAGTAGCAGCAGCAATGGGCTGCTCCACCGAGTAAGTCGTGTTCTCGCGTGCGGGAACAGCAAAACGCCAACTACAACATCATAGTAGGCAACAACAGCAGCAGCAAGCGGTAGACACCAACTACAGCAACAACGCGGACAAGGAAATTCATACACAACAGAAAAAACTGCATCAGGGGCGGTAGACGCGGGGGGTGGAAGTAGCAGTGAAAGGAGAAGCAGCAGCAGCAGCAAGCAGCAGCGGGGTGCGCCACGAGTTGTGTTCTGGTACAAACAAAAACTGCAAGCGTAATAAAAACTCAGGAACAGCAGCCGCGGCGGTAGACAAAGGGAGCAAACAACGCAACAACAACAACAACAACAACAACAACAACAACAACAACAACAACAACACCAGCAACAGAAAAGCACAGTACACAACTCACCGCAACCTATTTTTCTCGAGCGTGAAGGACACGGTGCCGACGTCGAAAGGTCTGGCGCAGAATTCGCAGTGTTTGGGCTACTTCAAGATTATCCCCCTGTCGGGGCAGGTGTCGCGCTCGCAGGTCGAAAAAGCGACCTTGCCTTCAAAGTTTTGTCTCCTCAACTGGCAAATGCAGCGGCTGCACTTCACAGCGGAATCGAGCAATGACTTCGACGGGGCGACTCTCTTCGAAACCGACTTCCAAGGTCCGACATAATGGGGCGAGACAGAGGAGTCTTGGGTGAGTTTTTGCAGGTGTATCGAAGACAACACTTCTGGCTGTAGCAGCAACTGTGACAGGTACTGTCCACTCTGAAGAATCATCAGCACAGGAAGGAGCAGGCGGTACCGTCTTCTGGGCAGGAAAAACACTACTATAGCAGGAGGAGTACCAGAGGAAGCACCAGCAAAAGAGAAGCAACACCCAGCAGAAGCAACACGAGCAGGAGGCCCAGTGGTATACGAAGACACAGCGCGTGATGCGCATCGTAAGCTGTCTACATGACATTATGTCTACGCACGCAAGAAACCCAATGACTCGCATCGTATGTCGTCTCGTAGCCGGTCTCTTCACGACAAAGGAACTGAAATCAACGTTTCATTGTCCAGAAAACTAGCAGTCCTGTTGAATCTGTTCCCGAAAAAAAATATGAAGTCCTTCTGCTCGCGAGTAGTTTGAACCTCTGGCAAATCGGGGTTGACAATCTTGCGAAAGTCTGCCGAAACGCCCTCACAGCGACCGTCCAGATCAAACGCATTTAAAGTTTTCTTTATATATACTACAGTATTACCTGGTAATAGTTTTAAGAGGTCACTCCCATAATATGACGTGTGTCAGGAATTGCCTTTTAATGCGGCGTGATAAACTTTATGCTGCTTTTATTATACAGCGGAAACCCTGCCAAGAGCTCAAAAGAGCGCACACGGACTCAGGTAGGTGCTATCATCGTGTACGAGAGGAAGACAGCGGCGGAGCCATGGACTCCCAAACAGGTATGTCGAGGAGCACACCACCCGTTGGTACTACTTGCGTGTTTCAAATTCCCTGAAGTGCGTTTAATCAGTGAAGATCGAGGTCCCCGTGATACGTACCTGTTTCACGTCTCGGTCTAGAGGGCGATGAGAGGCTGGATCGTAAGGGGTACTGTCCACCCGCTTGATCTAGACCGAACGCAGATTCCCATAAGGTCAGGGCCGTCCCTGCAGTGTCTCCCCTGGGTGTAGGGCTCTCCAGATTTGCGAGGGGTGCGGTATCTGCTGTGCTTTCATCTGGGAAGTTTTCTGAGATTCCAGCCTAGTTTCCTACGTACGTGCAGACCCCCGCGGTGGAAATGACGCTACTGTTCTCAAAGTAGTCTGAACCTGGGACTCCGTTAGAGGCCCAAACGCGTCCAGCAGCATATCTTTAGCACTGTGAGCTGATTTCACAGCAAAGGGATACCGGTAGCCCCCGTAACGTCGTTACCATCATGTGGCCAGTGTTGGCTGTCTCAAGATGGAAGTTCACTCGTAGTAGCGGCGTGTTTCTATGTACAACAATTGAACTAATATCAAGTTATCTTGTATCAAAAGACAGCCCTGGATATTATCTCTTTATAAATGTGTTTAAAAAGAGAATCCACATTTTGCTGCTATAGTTATGGCATTTTCCGCACAACATATAGAAACATAAATCGCCGTCTATGTTTATGTCTATTATACTGACTTTAGCATGCAGTTGACTTTTTCTGATAACCGGTTCCCAGATGGGGGTTTATTCGTAATGGAGCGTGTTTTGATGGTTCAAAATTTGACGAATACATAAACACCTTGTACCAAGAGCTAGCAAATAAGATAATCTCTTTTTTTAGATAAGTTAAAGGAGAGAATCCTCAGACTATTGATGTAGTTATGCCGTTTTGCGCACGAGGTATTGAAGCATACATTATCTTTTTTTCTCTCCTCCATTGTACTGACTTTAGTATGCTAATGATATCTTTCGAACACCACTTCTTAGATGGGAGTCCACTTGTAACCGAGGCGCGTTTGAATGATTAAAACTGCACTGAATATATTGGGTACTTTAGAATCAACGATAGCCAACGATATTATCTCTCTGCAAAAAGGATCATTTACACTTAGCTCACATTACTGCTGTAGTTATGCCGTTTTCCGCACGTCGTACGAGGTGCGAGGATTGAAACAGAGACGTGTTTGGTGAGGCCGAAGGCGACAAGCATGTAGGTCTTCTTCGAATAAACAATTTCCGATGACATTGACTCTGCAAAGAAAATGACTGCAACAGATTTCGTCCCATTATTTCAAGGGTTATGCCCGTTTCTGCACTACTTTTTACAGGTAACGGAGGTGTCCTCGTTTTCTGCGTATTACACTTTGCTCAGTATACTGATGACGCTGCTCAAAAAAAGTGCAAAATACTCAGGTAAATACTCTTCCTAAGAGTACGCCCGTCGCTTTCGGTGCTGCTCTATAGCCGATACCTTGTACTTAGGGTGTGTAACTGTAATACCACACATGCACGTCGACGATGGTGTTTCGTTGCGTATGGTCATCGTTTACACAAACTGACGCACGCGGGGTATGGAATCGACTGAGAATTCGCGGGTTGTAGCAGCAAGGCTGGTTCACCGTCGACGGCACTTGCGCTGCGTTCGGTCTATGATTTCCCTACGGAATCACATAGCATTTTTCCGTCGCCGGAACCGATGCAAATCGACGAGCAGCAGGAATGCCGATCCTTCGGCAAGACCAATATCTGGTACAGGGCCGGGAGAGGGATGTTTGCTAACACATAAAATCTCGAGTCAAGCCGTATGAACCAATAGGACCACAATACCACACCGGTTGAGGGGAAGCAGAGTTTAGTCGGCCTCGATTCAATCCAAACGAGCCACAAAGCTCCACCATGTGATATTTTTAGGCGGGAAGTTAAGGGACGCCTCCATTACAGTATCGAACGCAGTTTTGAAGAGAGTGTGACTATCACTCGGTTGTAGGCCCCCGCTGAAACGGCAGAGTTCGCTAATTAACTAATTTGGACTTCGCCTCTTTAGCGTTTGCCCGTATTGATCAATGACGTGGCGACCAAAATGTCCCGCAATGTGCTGTCAGTTATGCAGCCCTGACCCAGCTAACACAGCAAACCCATAACTTCGTACCTGGAAGTACAATACTCTACCTCCTCATCCTTCACACACGTCAAAAGTGGCGCCGCGCCAAGGAAATATGCGATAACTTTCGAAAGAAACACGAGCTGGTCACATCCACAACCAACGCCAAAAAAACAACCCTTTACAACCGATGTCGGAGGAAGTGACCAGAAACTCCTACACGACAAGAAAAACGCAAGATCGATATAGTTCATGCCTCAGTCCCATATACCCCAATACACATTACAGACGCGGTGGCCAGATCCTGTGCAAACAGCGACATAACAAACACGCGCGCATAGAAGTCACAATGCGCTTCCACTACATTTTTTGGAAAGCCGCCGTTTCGCGTTACGCCAAAATCCTCGCCGTCCCTGTCCAAGCCCTGCTCCGGCACTGGCTGCCTTTATTAACTACACCGAGGTCGTCCGATGCACTGTACTAGGTACTGGATACAACACTGGAATATGCAGGGCAGGAAATATCCGACGTCGTCTCCGTCACGCCTCCTCTGGCGTGTTGTAACATCCCGTTAGGACGACGTCGAGAAGGAAGGCACACGCAGAAGGGCAGCGGGGCACGCTTGGATATATATCCTGCGCAGCTTGATAGCGGACGCAAATTTGTGCTACTTCTTCGGAGGAGCTTTTTTGTAGTATTAATAGCTTACTACGGTGCTGTCTCTTCGAGCTTTCGGAAAATCACGAAATTGGTTAAAGGCGTTTTCTGTAGCTTATCTTGAGAACAATGAGTATTATTCGACCTTTGCGAAAGTCTCAGGTTGGGTTTGGAACGGAGTCAACGTTGTGCATTTCATCAACGAGTGCGGACCTGCATTGGGGCCCCAGCATGATTCAATGGCACGGCAGGCCGATATTTTACGTTAGCATGCGTTTTTATCTTACTTCCATTCCGACGCGAAATTATATCATGTACCGCTGCACTGCTGTTGTTACCGTTGTAAGGCGTTGTATCCGACCAATGTTTGACAACAGCAGCCGTTGTAGTACCTTGTGCGGTTCGCATGACAACACGCAAGGTGTCACACCCCCTCAGACGAATTTCTCATCATAGTTATTGACGACGAGGAGCGTGCAAACGCCGATCGATTCGTCTATATTCAGTTTATATTGTATCGCGTCTACGCTATTTTGTCGAAAGGCAAGCACAATAACAATGAAATGACCTCCACGAGGTACGTCACAAATTGCCTTTTTCGTGGTGTGCTGCCTTAGCCTTGGGGGAAATTGGCGCGATAATCCTGAGAGAGTGACTTATCTTGAGAGAGTGCTACTGTACACGGCACCTGTCAACACCGTGTTTTACCGCTGCGTAATCATTCCCGAGGTAATACACAGTCGGTGCGTGTTGCAGGTGTCGAGGGTGAACTGCAGCAACAACAACAGTGTGCCGTATTATGCCACATATGGCACGTAGCCGTATGACGAATTATTCAAAATGTGTTTTATTCAACACCGGGGAGAGTGCAAATGCTGAGCGATGCTTCGATGATGAGTGCTGGGCACTCACAGATACCAGGCAACGTGCTTGCCATAATAATCTACTCGCGGCAATCTATAGTATACTACTGACAATAATAATCTATACGTACTGACCCGGCTAGTATAATCACCAGTAGACTTTTTTTTGATGCGTACGTCCCAGAAACACACGACATTATCGTAAACCAAGTTTCGGGAGGAAAGAAGCTAGCGAAGAGAGACGAAAAGAGAAGGATGTAAAAGGGGGAGCTCATACGAACCATTATAATTTTCCCACAAGATCGCCACATCAGCGCCACACGGTGCATGCATGTTTTTCGACATGCTTCGCTATATTATCTGCGTTGACAACCGCGACCACCACCCCCGGCCAGTGTGTTGCTGTTCCAAAGTCTACTAAGTGTGATTTGGACGACATCAGTACTATCGCTACTACTGGCTAAGTCAGCCAGTGCCCAGCCCGATTGATGATAGTATCTACCTGTTTGTCGGTTCCGCAGAGTGCAATATTGATCGTATTCTGCTCGCCTTCTTATGGAGAAAATCGGTTCGGCTTCATTAGAGGGTGTGCGTCCTTTTGCGTCGTGCACGGGGACATCAATACGTGGTGCTTGGAATCCTTTGGTATTTGTAAAACGTGGAGTCTATACCCTCGTTTTAGTCTAGTCGTACTCATGCTGCTGTTTATATATTTCAAAGTACAAACTTACCTGGTGGTCGTGAAGCAGTAGTATAATAGTACTGTACGGATTATCCTGGTATATTACACCTACCTACAGTACAGCACTGGTAGACTATATTAATGCATACATCTGGTTTATATACTAGGTACATACTACAGCAGTAGTTTAGGAAGCAGTAGGAGCATGCATACAGCAGAACCTCCCTGTCAGGATAAGTAGTGATCATTTGGGGATAAAAATGGATATTTCAGCGGTCTGGTATATGAATAAAGCACCAGCCATCGTGTACCAGGTATGTACCCGTTGTTACTGTACTCGCACTACTCATGAACAACACACAGCAGTCAGCACTCTCCGACAACGTCACCTCTATTATGTGTGTCGATACCGGCGCTGCCTGGCGTTTCCCTCAAGAGATAAATGATTGCTGCTCCGTCTCCCCAGTGTGGCATTGTGCTCGAAGTCACGCTCTATTGCCAGGCTTTGGGTCATCTTCCTGCCAGTCTCTACAGTAGACCCATCCACTCCTTCCAATTCTTCGGTCTGAGCTCGTTCCTCGCTTCGACCGACCGTGCCAGCCTCCCTTCAGTGAAGATCTGGCCTAGGATCAAGCCAGCTTGCGATTTCCCCCCCCACATCGTTCGTACGAGCAGAGCCGACGAGACAAGAGAGAGCAGAGCTTGGCCGGAACGACGGCCAAGGCTTATAAAGCAGCATTTTGCCCCCTATGGCGAACGCCTCTATGCCTTCGCGAAACGTAACAGAAATCCTCTCCAGACGTCATTAAATCCTAAAAAACTATCACTTAACTATATGGGACTGGGCGCGGCCCCTTAACGGTTGCATCTCTGTACAATGTCGGCATCGAGGTCAAATTGTGTTACAAATTCGTATCGTATTGCATGCAGTGCTGGCGATTTTCTGTGGGGTTCATTCGGGAGATCTTCCTCAGTTAATCCTCTCAATTATATGAACAGAACAACAATGAGTTACTTGTGTTCGCTGATCGACTGTGTTCCAGTCATTGCCATGGGATCTCCTTCACTGCCAGCGCACAGACCTTCTTCAAATATGGTGGCTAGATCGTTTTTATTGATGTTCCCTAAAACGAAAAGGAGTCCGTGGTCACACAAAGGTGCTGGAGTCCAAGGAAGATCCGAACATATATATAAAAAAAAATCCGTCGCCCAAACAAATACACAAGACGGAGAAAGCGCATACAAGACGAAATCGATGTGCAAACTGAACTACAGTAGTAGTGACATAGCCGCGGAAAAATTATTTTAATTGTACAGCATAGAGTTCCCCCCGTTCCCACTACTAACCCACTCATGGTGGCTGACTCTATAGCATCTGTTGTCTAGAGTGCTCCCTGCACCATTCGAAATGCGCGGTAGTCGTGAAAACAGAAAGAACGCGCCTGCTGTTTGGATTGCTCTCAGAGTGAAAACTCGCGGATACGTAGCATGAAAGGGACATTCGAATATTACCACGACACGAATATCAACGATCGCCATCTCTTTTGGAACTAACTGTCATCACACAAGAG
The DNA here is from genome assembly GCA_037834295.1 of Postelsia palmaeformis. NCBI lineage: Eukaryota > Phaeophyceae > Laminariales > Laminariaceae > Postelsia > Postelsia palmaeformis. The sequence continues at coordinate 4,003 of JBBMHQ010079687.1, read as the reverse complement.
GTGCAGCACAGCCATAATACCACGACCCTGATAATTGCAGAGGTTGTTCCCCATGAAGGGTATACAACTCGTCCACACTAAGAATACCAGCGACTTTAATAACAAGAAGATAGTACTGCCTGGTGCAAAACAAAACCAGGAAAAAACTATGACAGCTTCTGTCGTGATGGTGTGCACGCCGGTCATGGGTCTATGTCTGCCGCCCTGCTGCCGCTCTTTATGGTTGCCTTACCGCCTTAGCCCAATCTGCCCGCCTATTTTGCACGTGTTCTCGTTGCCACTGCCTTTCGGTCGGTTCCCCTTCTTCCCCATCCCGGAAAATAAAATGCTCCTCGCACTTGCGGTTCTGATCTAAAAAAAACAAAAGTTATCGCGCAGGGGGAGTTCGTCCGTCTCTTCACCGCACGTCGACGCTCCGTCCTCCCCCTCCTTGAGCGTCAAATCCAGCCTTCTACCGGCGCAAAAGACTGTGCCTTAGTTCGGCCTGTGGTGGCGACTGCCTCCACGCACGGAAACCTTGATTGTGTATTGCTTTTTTGCCGCAGCTGCCTCAAAAATGACGCGCGAATCGTAAGTCATCGTGCTTGACGCACCACGTACGATCCAGCTCTACTGCCGCCTGGGCCTCGCGGCCACAGGCAACAGCAAGAAGGTACCACTCCTTGTGAGTGAGTCCGCCCTCACACTCGCAAAACAAACCTACCCCACTCGCTACAAGCATGACAAGGCATGCCTCGCAGCATCCCTGGCGGAGGCAGCGAGGGGAACGGGGGGTATGGGTCGTTTTGGGTAATTCGGTGTGCGTTCGTGGGCGGTGTGATAGAGTAGCATATATATCGTATGGGAATGTTCATGAACTGTTTGCAAATTGTATGCGGTTTCGCGTAGAGTTTTGGGAAAACAACCGTATGCAAATATTGCATGACTACACGTACGTTGCGCTTTGGGAACCTCCCTTATGTAGGGGAATACCCGTATTTGCATACCAGTTTAGGTTTAGTTGACATCTTGGCCGAGCGGTACTCCTGGCGAAGCCCACAACCGCTTACTCGAGCTCTCCCCCCTTCCTTTCAACTCACTTGAGGAGAGCTATTGAGAAGTTTGCGAACTACAAGCAGGGTGCTCTACCCATCACCGGCATCCCTGTCTCTGCCCCTTACCACTTTATATCCGTGCACCCTCTTCACATTCATAAACAAGTACTTCTCTGCGTGTGATAATCAAAATTCAGCAGCGTGTGGGTACATTGTCGGGATATGTTGTGTAACTGCTATATGATGTCGATACGGTCTACTACTGAAATAAATACATGGAACCAAAGAGATATGACAGGAAGTCGAGTATTCTAAGATCTAAGGAAGGAACTAAAAGATACACGAAGAAAAACATGACAGGTGGCGGTAAATTTTGCGGCACTTGTGCAGAATACCGAAAAGTAAAAATCAACCGTAGTTGCACCGCACTCCGATACAAAATCAATATTTGCAAAGTTTGCCAATGTAAAATCAACGTTTGCACAGCAGTACGCCGATACAAAATCATGGGTACTTTTCATCACTCTACGCAGCATGCTAGCCCAAAGTTGAATTGTGTACGAGCTTGTTCCAACATTGGCACACATTGGTTGTGCGCATGGAGCACACGGCGCGGAATCATGCACGCAACGCTGATAATTTTGTACAACATTGGGAAATTTACCAAAGCAGTAACATGTCAGTTCCTTTTATGAGAAACGAAAAGAGTTTTAAAAAAACGGGCAGCATGCCGGGACATTAGATGAAAGACACAACGAGTGTTCAAATTGAGTAGCATGCCGGGTCATTTCACGAAAGAAACAACGACTATTTTGAAACGGGCAGCATGTCGGTTAGTGCTATCAAACCCACCATTAATACCACGCTTTCAAAACGAGCAGCATGCCGGTCCATATATAAAAAGGTGCACCAAGCGCAATGTGTACGGCGCACCAAAAGCAAAACAGGGTCGGGGTTGGGCCGTAACAGATAGCAGGTTCATGACACATTAACAAGCACAAACTAATGCAGGCGGTGCTTTGTTTGTTTGTTGTGTCGTGGGTTTGCGAAAACCAGAACAAGGGTACCAACGACGGAAGGAGCAGACACCGTAACGGTACTATGAACAACTACGTGCGCGAGACGAGTAAAGTATCTATTTTACAAGGGTTATAGTATATATCATGTAGAACGCACGACACCTGATTCCAATTGAGCATGTTGCAGTATTACTGTTTGGATGCTACTTCCACCAATTTGCTTCAAATTAAAAAAACAGTTCAAAGGGGGGGGAGGGGGCTGCTCCGCTCCTTTTCCCCACGTGCTTCCCCTTTATCAAATACACAGCAAGGGGGAGAGGGGGCAAAGGGGCCGCGCCGCCCCTTTTCTCTCCCGCGTGTTAATGCCTTCTTCGAAATACCTCACGAACAGTGGCCGACTTCCGTACCGGTCGCGCTCCGCGAATGGAACCCCTCCCTTTACGAAGACCGCGGTGTCATTATCTTCTGTATCTTGTTATCACCCCTCTCTAGTCCCTAGCCCGGTTGTCTTTCGTACTCCGCGAACCTCTCCACTAGTACCTCTCAGACTCAGTATGGGTAATTCATGTTTGCCCTAACGTGGACCTTCAAAACTTCCGGCGACCAACTTTCCCTCCTTTTTAAACACCGCCTCTGATACTCGGTTTGCTGCGAGTCATATGCCTTCCCTCTATCCTCCCCGAACGCAACGCAAACCCTTCCGGAACCAGCCTTGCCCCCCCCCCCTGCCTTCATTCCTCCACGTCTCCCGAACGTCTGCTTTGCCACTTTTTAAGCGTTGGGCTGCCCGTTCCTTGCACCACACCCTTCAGCGTTCCATCTCTCGATACGCCATCAAAGGGGCTTCTCTTGGGAACTTCCGCTGTTGTACATGCTGAAAATATCCACCAACAGGCCCTTCCTCTCCTAGTTGCCACCTCTTCTTCGTCTCCACTAGGAAGACCTCCTCCCTACCTTGATCTCCTTTCGATCCGCTGAAACTCATCTCTTCTTTTTCAGCCTCCTGCCTCCTGTTTTTTCCCAGCTGTTCCATATTTATGAAAACGCCACAATCCCCCTCCACAAACAATAAATACAGAGAACTCCCTCTTTTCCCCCGCGAACAATTCCGAGGCTCGCAACATCAGAAAATGAGACAACGCCGAGCCTATTCATACCACCTTTCCCCCCAGCCCCCAGGAGGGGATGCTGCCTTGTGTTGCCGTCAGCATACCCCACGTCAGTGGCCTTCTTACTCTCTGTTGTGTACCTTTCTTGATGTGCGCTCTCTTGATTCCTTGTTTGACCGATCAGATCAGCGGATTACGTAAGGGCAAAGATAGCGCCACAAAATGCTCATGATAAAGTTGAACAGCCACCGACTTGCCTGCGATGGTCGACTCTTCGTTCCCTATTCTCGCGCAACGGTACTCCATAAACTCTGTTAGCTCTGCTCCAAGCTCTGCCCCCCCCATCCCCCTTTGCAAAGAACACTCTTTTCCCACGGAATACCTCCTCTTCACTCATATCCCCCAGTTCACCTCGTATGTACCTCTACTCGAAGCCGCATCTCTTCTAAAAGCGTACTCTCGCGCAATATCTCCGTACACATGAGCTGCTCTCGGTCCCCCAGCTCTTGAACCTGCCTAGCGATTTTGGGGCGTTCTGTGTTCAGTTTCGCGGGAATATTCTACTATTTCTCCCTCGTCATTCCGACTGCCAGTCAGTTGTCTATCCCCCATACATGCCTTGCCTGAAAACACCACCCCCATTTCGCTTCCAAGGCCCTCATCATTATCATCAACGCCCAGACTCGCACTTGCTTTTCCCCCCCCCCCCGGCACCTCTTCACCCAGGCTACGGCTGTTTCGTTTTTCGCTCTCACCAGGACTGCTTCCCCCCTCCTGGCCGGTCTCTCCCCTCTCAGGCCTACCATCACATACACAGTCATTACCATCGCCATGACCTCGA
>JBBMHQ010079676.1:0-11800 GCA_037834295.1 Postelsia palmaeformis | reverse complement strand
TACCTTTTTATTTTTTCAAATGAAGTCTCACCACGGTGGGATTTGAACTTGGGTACCAATGCCAGTGGTCTTTGAAGCTGACCACTGGTCTACGAGGGCGTACCTGGTATTATATTCGTGAAACGAAAGACAAACTTTTTCAAGAACAAGAATGTGCGCGGTTTTTCGAGTTTTATTTGGTCGATCGAAGTTGTGGTGGTGTTAGTCGGCACCGACCAAATATTTCGATTTCTAACGAGTCAAAACTAGAATTTTGAGACTCATCATTTATTTGTGCAACCAGAAGAACGAAACTTTTCAAGCAGAACAAACGGATAATATTATGTTGTGGAACTTGTTCTTGAGCATTTGGGTCAATCGGTTTTGTTTGCGGTAGTCGGCACCGACGATATATTTTGATCGTCGACAGGCCAAGACTAGATTTTTCGGACTACTGTATCTTTTCTGCAACCAAACTAAGCGCTTCGACTTTTTGTTCACCTGGTACCTTTTGTATCGGATATTCATCTGCGTATAATATGATGGTATTTCTACGGTTCGTTTTGTTTTAAATGTTCCGCAGTTCATATCGTTCTTTGTTGTATTTTTATTATGAAGCTGAAGCTGCAAATCACCAATTATAATCCTCACGGTGTGCGATTCACCAAAGACACATTGCATTGACAACCAAACTCATCGTGTTTTTTGCTGTGTTATGTGTTGGATTTTGCAGCAAACCTGTCTCTCTCACTGAAGTCGTTGAAGAAAACCGCAATCAGTGTTTTCAACCACTTGTCAATTGCGTAGACATACGTACATAACAAACGCGCGATGATCATTAACAGTTTTTATTATATCAAAGCTACATGGCAACATATGGTGATACATTCACTCGAAGGCGGGAGGGCGGGGGTGCAAAAACCCTACAAATGCCTGCAAACCGTCAGCCTATCCCATTTTTTTCGCGCCAACAGGCCTTGACTATTACACACTTGCCAATCTGTCTACTCAAACCATAACGCGCAACAGCTGCACAACGACACCCAGAACAAATATGTACCGTGCGCGGCATCACTACACAACCGCCCTTTCGCATCTCCTCACTCCTCTCCAGAGCTACCCTCCCCTTCTACACTCTAATCCCCGCTCAGAATATGATGTCCATCCGAAAAGTAAGGATAGCTGAAAAGCAAATCCTCCCCTTTCTTCACGGAGTCGTTGACCTTCACTACACAGCCGTTGCATATACGTCAGCTAGGATTTATTTGACATCATCATCCGCCCGAAGCTTCCTGCCCGCGAAAACCTCGTCGACAGTGACATTGCAACTTTGAGGAATTCCCTCAACGGCAACAAGCGAGGAGTTCATGTAAAACCATGGACTGGTGGGGTGCGGCTTAAAGGTAAGAGCAGCGCCGTCCGTAACCGATTCATGGCCTGCACACGTCTCCCGCAGTGGGTCTATGATGCACAGCACGTATCTAGGTACTCCCTCTCCCATCACCGCACTTGGTATCTTCTCTTCCGTGTAGGACACGATCAACGCCCCCTCCACGGGGAGGGCGGCGCAGCTGTCATCAAAGTCTTTAGCTGCAAAGACATATTTCCCAGTATCGCAGAATCCTGGTGAAGCACGAAACATGGAAAGATATTGTGTTATTCTTCAGAATAGTTCAAGAAGGAAGGTAAAGCCCGACGTACAAGTGCGGTGCGAAGCCACAGGAATTTCGAAACTAGCCACTCGATACAGAGGGTACAAGAAGCACGTACTCGAACTATTGAAGAAGTCATTAGTCATTCGATACTCGAAGCACCACTTTTTGGCAACGAAGCGCCCCGTGCGCAACACAACCAACTGTGTTATTGCACGTATCGTACCTTGATCTCAAGGCCAAATGCAGCAGCGGTTGCTTGAGCAACACTGAGCTGGTGCTGCTCAAGTGTGTCCGCCCCGGTGCTCTTCTCAACGCGCTCCGCCAGGTTCCGGTGCGTTGCTGTCCGAACTTTTTCCTCAGGCATTGCCTCAGGGAAGAGTCCTGGTCCGATGACAACAGGTACCGAAGTCAATGTATTGTCGAAGAACCCCCCAGCGGACGCCTTATCAAACCCGACACGAACACGCCCTTTGACGCTGTTAACGTTGGCCTCCTCCGCGACCAACGCCGCGTACATCCTCCCACTGCCCTGCACTACTGAAGAAGGATCATCTCGAAAGCCGGCAGTGGAGAGCACTGCATCGTTGAAGTCGGTGTATCTGTCGCCAATATTTTCAATACTTACGTAAGGACACGGGGGAAGGGATATTCAGCAGGCACCGGGTTAGCATCAGCGCCCGCGCAATGAACAACTAACCTATCAATGGAAGTGTTTCTGTAGTAATGATGAAGTTGCACGCAGACTAACGGGTGATAATGATGTAAATATGCAAAAGGAGAGCCTTGTACCTCGTAAAATCGTACATTGCTCGAACGCATGTGCCAAACTGACCTTGTCACACAGTATTCTGCGACTGCAGGGGCCAAGCACGTAGACTTTGGAGGGTGATTCGCAGATACCACAACGCCGATGGCGTCCAGCTCGGGTTGCCTGGCGCCAAACTGGGGGTTGTACTCCGCAGTTTCCGGTCCGCGAAGTCCGAGTTGCACACGTATTCCGAGCTCTTGTGCGCAATATTGTTGACGGGAGCATGCAGACGGTGGTCGCTTCTCGCCTTCTTCGGCGCACGACCTGCCTTCGAGCCCAAATACGCAGAAATGACCGGAGCAGTCTCTGACCGAAGTCATGTCAGCGTTTGCCAGCGCACCTGAGCACCAAACGGATGGTGATCGGGCCGGAAGGGGTAAGATGGTAAATTAAACACAACGACACCGGCGCATTAGGCGATGAAGGGAATGGCGTGCATCACTACAGCACCAATAGGTAGTGTTGCGACTCCTTCGACTCCAACTACAAGCAGAATGGCTACCTTTGAGCGAACAGAAAATAACACAAGACAACTAGCCAACACAAAAAACTCGGCAGTCTCCGAAGGCTGTGTCTAACCATGCAGGACTCACGTTCGAAGAGATCAACGCGTGACACGCAATCAGGCAGGGCGATGACGAGAGTTCCGGTTTCAGCCAGGATGGAATGGTTGTCTGCCAAAACCACTAAGAAGTCAGTGGCGCTGGCTTCTTCTGCCGACAAGAGGTTTCCGTCCGCCGCCAACTTGAGGAAGATGAGGCCGTACTTTCGTCCGAAGGGCAGGTCATTCAATTCAGGTTGGGGTGATCTCACGACCAAGGAGACGGCTGATACGGGAGACACCATTGACCTGTACGTGAGAGCAAACGAAGCCAGAGTAAAAAAACGATTAACATTGGCCGTCAACAATATGCGTCATTACTCCGGCATAGAGAATTGAGAAACGCGCGCTAACGATACACACTAGAAACCTATCGCCATTGCCACTCCTGATCTCTTCCAAGCTGTCATCTTCAGGGGCAGGAAGCACGACCGGAACAGGCGTCTTTCTCTTGCGCTTGCCTTTGCCAGTCGCTGCATACGAAACACAAACAGCACACAACGAAGTTAAGTAGGGACATAATTAATTCAACAGTGGATAGTATGGAGCCGCTCAGTTAGGTCAAGCGCTTTTGTTTCTGTTTCGAGCAACATGAAGCAAAAAACGTACCACCCCCTTACCCTTTGTCGTCGGTCTCGCGTCACCTCCCCCCGCGGCTTCGTCGGTCTCCTCGGAGGTCTCAGCCGGTTTGGGATCCCCGCCGTCGCCGACGCTGCCTCCTCCTCCCCGATCGACACCGCTGCCCCCTCCTTCCTCATCGCCGCCGTTGCTGTCGCCGCCTCCTCCCGGCGTTTTCCCTGCGCCGGCGGCAACGCCATCAGTACTCGCACATGCGCCTGACGACTACACCTTCCCCTTAGACGGTTTCGCTTTCGCCGGGGCCTTCGGTGTCTTTGCCACCGCGACCGAAGTCTGATATTTCTTTGCCTTGGCCCTGGAGGCCTCCACCTCCGCCCGGTACTCATTTGCCAACTCCAACAGTTCCACAATTCCCATTATAGTCTGCACAGATAGCCACCACGAGATCGATGAAGTACACATGAAAATAAATCGGGATCAACAGGTTTACCAATGAACACACGCCACGTAAGGCTGTGTTCGATACTAGTAGGGTATATATCAGCCCACAAACAAGAACTCAGCTAATGTAGTCAGAACGTTAGGCTTATTGTTGTGGTGGACGCTAAAAAACTCGCACGAAGAAAAATCGTGCCCAGCATCAAGCGCTACAAAACATCCTAAAAGTACCAGAGGTGCCGGTATAAAAGAGCCTATAATAGTAGTATACTATACCAAATATTTCTCAAGGTCCGTGTCAAAATGAAAATCTAAACGTTCCTCAGATTGCGTATTTTTTGTTGGCAGGTCGATACTCTATGATACCTGGTATATCAGGTACATACATTCCAAAAACGTTATTGAAAGCCTCTCATCGGCGTTTTTCTACGGTCAGATGGTAACGCTGCAGCCCACACGGCACAAAAAGGAGTGTACCTGTATGGAAGAAAGTAACGAAAGGGCGAGTAAGAATAAGGTGGGATAGGCCTAATGGGGTGGACGGACGTGGCCCGACTGCTCTTACCCCGAGCGCATTCCTCAGCGGTTGGCCCTGGAGAAGAGTCACGTGCGCTTCGTTGACCTTGGCTCAAGGAGTTTTCTCCGCAAGGTTCTTCTAGTACTTCTTGACCTCTAGGTCGATGGCCCGGTAGTACACTTGGAAAGAATGCAAATTTTCGTAAGCCAACTGATCACGCATGTACCTGACAATAAACGTGGCGCAGGTAAGCGATATACAGGACATCAGTGTCAAGGTACTCTTCTCGCGGCACGCTGATTAAAAAGGAAGTGGCAGCATACAAAAAAGAGTATGCTACCTCTTGACCGCCGTCCGTCACAGGGCTAGAGAGGTTGTCTTACGAGGGAACCATAGTAAATAGAGCCTAAGGTGCAGACCAAAAACTCTACATTTACCTATTTTTACGTACAAAAATTGGTCCTATTTACTATGCCCCATAATGGTACTTTCAAAGAGTCATACCAGGTAGATAGGTAGGCAGTTGTTGGTGACTTCATCATACCGTATGGTATTTTTTTTCAAAGAACGACGAGGAAAAAAGGAAACAACAAACACTCGTACTTATCATGGAACTCGGCAGCACTTGCTTTTGCCTGCCCGCTTGCGTTGTCGCACTCTACTGTCTTATCGATACGAAAGCACTGCTGTATCAGTATTGCTGCCCTGCGCAGGGTCGACTGCATGCTGTTGTTACGCTGTGCTTTCGGTGCGTAAATAATTTGGCTATCGGCGCTTGGCTTGTGCCTTCATATCGTGTTGTGCGCAGTAGAAGCAGGTGCAGAAACGAAAACAAGAGGAACAAAAGAGGAAAAGTAAAGCAGTTCACGGATCGGTCCGGAAAAGTTATTTTCCCGCAGGCAAGTACAGTAAGAGCTGAGTATATACAGTAGAACTACGGGGGAACGTAGTAAATAGAACCAAATATTGTCGGTAAAAATAGGCAAAATTATAGTTTTTGTATCGACCATGGGTCCTGTTCACCACGCCCCCCCGTCGAAGTAGTTTAATGTACCTGCACATCAAAAAATAATAGGGTATGTGTGGTCTATGAATGCGGCAGTAGCAGCGGCGGCGGTGGCAGCAGCAACGGCGGCGGCAGCAGCAGCGTCTGCGAGTACCAACACAAACAATGGTATGTGGTACGCAGCAGTGCAGTGAGTGAAGCATCAGTCGCATCATCGCCTCCTCGCTTTCTTTTTAGCGTTCAGGAGTACACGGCACACCTCGCAGTCTACAACAGAGAGATGGCTTCAAAACAAATGCGCTTATTATATATATAAAATAAACTACTAACGCACGCATCAAAATGATGTGTATTCACTTTCCAGGCTCGCAGGCGTACGGGAGGTACCCGGTGGGTTTTTACCAGCGCTGGAAACATAATCAAGGCTATATGTTTGGTATCCGCGTGACCCCGAATATTCGTGCAGCGGTAATGGTGGGACGGAGAAACATTGTGGCACATCTATCTGCGTTGCATATGTTCATCCATTCATTGTGAATGCTGTCAAGCAAAGTGGTTTATTCTCGTGCTCTACGAGTACTGTATCCCAGTGAAGCAACATCAGCATATCTTCCTCACAGCTACAACAAGAGCGGCGAGCTGCAGCAGAAGCAGCAGCAGAGGTTCTGCAAGGGCCGCGGCTGGATCAAGACACCAGTGCTCAGCAGCACGTGGCACAGGTAGCGCAGTCGACACAGCAGCGCGGAGCAATTATTGCAGCAAATATATACGTCCTGCGTCACGGCGTTCACGAACCACGCCCGTTTTTTTTACACCTGGATGCTCACAATTAGTAATGGCGTTCTGCTCTTCAAAGTATTCATGATGAACGTATCAAAACATCAGTTGCCAACGGTATGTTGTCTACAGCAGCAGAAGAAGATTTACACAACCAGTGGGATGGTTTGTGCTCATCCGAGACTACACACTAGCAACACAGGACCGGTTACAGCCGGGACGAGAGCGCCCACGTGTCGACAGCACGAACGATACCGGTAATGCCGTGAGTACCTTAAACATAGCGCCGATTGCGCACCGCCAGCGAGACAGGGTCCCCGGCAATTTGAGCAGTGGCGGCAGTAGTCGCATCTAGTTGCCGCGACGACTGCTCCGGAATGACGGCGGAGGAGGCTGTTTCCCGCTTGTTAAATCATTCGAAAAATAACAAGTGGTCACGTGGTGAGTGATTAAAGTATTCGTTTCGTCACCTCGCCTGCAATTACCGATCTCTATTCATTTCGCGGAATGGGCATTGACATGACCTTGTGTAGGGTTCCGGGCCAGTGAAAAGGGAATTAATGGGTTCCTTGTTGTGCAGTCACATGATGAACCGATGGGACGAGGTCGGCCTTCCTGGCCTCGGGTTGCGTGGCACAAGGGGTGGGGTCAGCGTCAAAAGAAATCAAATCATTATACCAAGCATACATCTACCAGGTATTGATGTACCGGTACTCCGTAATTATATATCGCCGACCGTTTAGGGCATGTCGTGGAGATGTGCATCTGTCCCGGACGTTTCCACGTGACGCCGAGATGTTCGCGTTCATTCACCCGAGTGTATGAAGAATTGGAGCTACGCAGGAACATACATGAGTATATGTATGCGCGCTCAACGATTTCTTGCGAGCGTTCTATAAGTAAGTGACATTCCGACGTCGTACGGCGACGGCAAGTACTGGCCGGCTTCAACAGCGAGGTGACGTTACACGGGCTTTGGAGAGCGCCGACCGCCATGCCCCCCTTGCGCGCATGAGACGCAGAGAGCAAGTTGATGGCGGAAACGGCCGTTGGTGAGATCAGGAAGATCGGGAGGAGGTGCAAGACGGTGAAAGTACCGAATTTCAATATACGGTTGACCACTTGTACATTCAAGGAGAAAACAGGACCAGGACTAAGCGAACGCGAGCCAGCGAGTCGTCCCCGTCTGCAGTTGTTAACCCAGGTGTATCGCCGTGCGCGCCGAACTAACTTTGTCGAACGTATACCAGCACATAATACAAAGCAAGTTCGGATGAGACAACGCAGCTCCCGGAAGCTGGTTAAGGACGAAATAGTTCGGTATTACTGCGTACAAGGGCAGGACGCCTCACCCAATCGAATGCTTCCATTGAATGGCCGTTTGGCAGCATAAAATAGTACTCGAAAAAATCGCGAGCCGATCAAATAAGGGCCCATCTTAACGGGGAACGCTGTTAGGAAGTAGAAATTTCAATTTCATTAATTTTTACTCTAATTTCGGGAAAAAAACGTGCTTGTGTCCTATGGGGGACCACCGCACTAGTTGTCAATCAAAAAACGAATCGCAAGAAAACGCACCGCGTCACACAAACAACGCTCAGCCGACAAACAACGACGCGCGTGGACGAGATCGAGGGTTTGCGCTGCCGCGTGCGCGCCGCCGCCAGCCTCTTTTTCTTTCTGGTCGCGCAGGATAGGAAGCTATCACTCTAAAGCTGTCTGGGGTGGGCGGAGCAAGCCCTCAAACGCCACGTGCGGAACAGCAGCGGTGATGTAGCTATCGAGGTCTCGAGCGTATCCTCCGCTCGTTTGCTCGCTTTTCGTGATTGTTGGCCGATCGAGCAGGCCAAAAAAATGGGATTGTGGCCGCCATGCCTACTTTTGAGACGCCACAGGCGGGGTATGATGTGCTATGGCCTGTGTGCGTGGGCGCGGCTAATGCTCCGGTCACCTCCCGTTGTTGAGGTTCGCGCTTTATCGCCTCGATCGTGGTCACCGGAGTGGTAAAGAATCGCCCCGGACTCCACCGGGGGTGATGACCCACCATGAACATGGTACATCAAGACCGAGGAACTCCCGAATTTAAAAATGAAAAATATAACACGAAAAAAGTCCCAAAATACTTTCCACTCAAATAAAATAGAATAAAATGATTTGCCTGCTTGGTTGTTCACTCTCCGGCCAATCAGGTACACATTCAATCAGAAAAAGAAACAAAATCACAGTGAAAAAAAACAAAATTCCCCGTAAAGATGGGCCCTGAGTCCATTTAGGTACACAATTGTGAATCTCGATCTGGCCCGACTTATTCAGAACATGTACGCGGGAGACGACAGCTCCGTCGGTACCAAGCCGCCCTGCGAGAGTAGGGTAACAGACACAGGAAAAGTACAGAACTTTTCCACCCACCCTATGGGCTTAGCAGACGTTTGCTGCGCTGTCATATTGATCCCAGAGATGGGCGTCGCGCCAAGAGCGTACCCAGAGCGGAGTTTATCCCGGGCGAGCCCCCTCCTTCTTGGGAGCAGGAGGTCTCATCTAATCCATCCTCGCACTGAATTAAATTTTGCAGAATAAAAAAATACTGCAGTAGTAGTAGAAATAGGCTCACGAAAACGTCCAGAGCACCTATCTCTGACCGAAAAAAATGCGGTACGAGTCACTCGGGAGTTGCATATCAACATCTCCGCATAGCCCGGCGAAATATTGATGTAGTTGTTCTCCCACTACCTCGTCCCCGCGATCTAGCTTGAGGCCACACGACAAGCTAAAATCAAATCTGCTGGAATAGGATAATGTATAAAACAAAAAATATTAGAAAAACATGAACGAGTATACCGACCAATGCTGCGGGCTCGTTCGCTCTCCGCAAGACATCACCGGAAAGCAAGAAGGCGAGGCCTTCTTCTTCGGTCCGTCAGAAAATAATGGTCAAACATTGCCAGAGGTCGGGATCCGTTTCGGGATCACATCTGTTGTCCGTTTGATACTATACGATCTTGCTCGAGGATCGACCTTCTTTGAGGTAGAAATTCATGGGTTGATGCAACTGCAGAGAGTATAGGACACGGGTGTATGCACTGCCTCTTCTTCTGTAAGTGCGAAATAAGTGGCCAGCCGATAAAGGGCCGGACACACCGCGATTTGTTCATGGCGGCCTTTGATGAGGTAGCTGTTTCCCCGCCTACGCACGATACCCGTTTTGTTTCGACGGCTCAAACAAGACTTAAGTATAGTTCGCGACAAGACATACTCGAGTCTGCGTGTTTTTTCCTGGTTGTTCACCGGTTATATTGCCCATCGATTCGCAGCACGCCCAATACCCGAGCTGGTGGTTCATCGGAGAAAGTCATCCGGTTTGCGATGACTCTTGTTACGATAGGGGGGCTACTTCTACTTTGTTCCCCTGCTGCTTTTCGGGCACTCGCCCTACTGCGTTCTGGTCACTCGGACGAGTGGCTCTGTACCTCGCGATAATTTGGACTCGGTATGTTTATTCGGTGCAGTATCACCACAACGCCCATGGCGGCCCACATCGCGAGATAAAAAAAATCATACCTGGTGCGATGTAAAATAGTCAGGGCAGTCACTCCGCTGAGTTGGTCCTAGGCTACTGACAATAATTATCCTTGCACTCTCTCACCCCACGTGGCGTCGGTCTGACCACGAACTTCCCGGGACCGACAAGACAGCAACGCATGAATGACGAAAGTACCGAGCGCAAAGATGAGGAGGTGTAGAATCACCACCAGGAAAAATATTAAAGAAGAACACATCGGAGGGCAAATAGACCAGTTGTGGACGAAAGTAATCGGGAGATACTATACACAGGACCAAACAAATTGCAAACTGGGAATGAAACACAACAGTAAGAATGATAGACACGGAAAAACTAAGAGGAATCAGGGGGGTACATTTGACGTCTTCACATGTTTCCATGACCTCACGGCTACAACAAATGTGTGTGGCCAGAGAGGGGGCACCCCCCTAAGGTAGAAGGGATCCCCTAACTAGACTGATCTCCTAACTCGCAAGAAATGTGTAACGCGTTTCGCACATTTTCGCTCCAATGCCGCACGCCGATAAGTACGGAACTCCTGAGGAACGAAAGGGCGAAACGCCTCCACCGCTCCGCTTTAATGATATAGACATCCCGAGAAGCGGAAGTGCCAACCTACTACCACGCGCAGGGAGTTGAGGCTGCCCCCTTCCCCCCCCCCCCGAGTTTTGTCAAAAACTCTAACATTTCCCGACGAGGTCTACGAGAGGGATGGTATGTTTTGCGATTTTGTTTTCTGACGGAAAGAGCTTCTTAACGCTTTCATGGCTGCAGTCTCGTTTCGAGCACAAACCCAATAAAACCTACGTAGGTTGGTCCCCCGGCAAAGTATTTCAGTCTAGTGTGTTGTCCCCATTGGATGACTGCAGTTCGAAAAGGACCGACGGCACTGAAGAACCACCCAGCCATTTCGTACGTTTTGCAAACCACTGATGTTACAGATCCAGGCCATGGAAGGGCTCATCGGGGTCGGTGTGCACTTGTTTCTCTTGGAGGCTCTTCAAGTGATTAGCCTTGAAAACTAATCAGGTATTTGCCCACAAGCATGCACCTCCCTCCCTCTCCTTCTTTCAGTGTACTCATCGTGCGACAGCCGACACTCCCGCTATCCCCCTGTCCTTCTCGTGGCACATACGTCACCTGAAGCACCCTCGCGCACCGCGCACGGCGCCAATCGTAACGCCAAGTTCAGAAAGTTAAAGGTCGGACGATATTTTGTGGATGCACGCGCACGCCTTCGCTCGGGGAGGAATGAAAATTAATGCCGACGTCCGTTTGGCTTAATGTTGCACATATATTGCCTATTAATCAAGATGATGGATAAAAGAAAAAGTGGTATCTTGTACCAACAACTATAGTCCTAACCCTAGTTCACCCATAAAGTGAAGACGATTTACCATTGTGTTGGTACTTCAAACCTAGAACCCTAGCGGTAGACACAAAGTGAAGCGTTTGAGCGGACAACGAAATAGTAACACTTAGGCGGTATCAACCCCTCGCCTTGTTCAACTCTTTGTGTAGCTATCGGTTTCTCCCTGGCGCTGCAAGCCCCGGCGGTGCGTCAATTGTGCTCCTCACCTTCCCGACAATACGACAATTCAGTAGAGGCTGCGCTTCAAGGGGAGTTGATCGAAGAGGATACCGACTGGTGCTACGATAGTTGGGGAGGGGCATAACGCCATTATTTTCATCACCGCGTTAAGTTCACTTGGGCGAGTGGCGCTGTACCACGCTCAAGCCTAGACTTCACAAGATTGTGTTGGCACAGCCGTGAACAAACAAAACTCCTCACCTTCCCGACAACACGACAATTCAGTAGAGGCTGCGCTTCAAGGGGAGTTGATCGAAGAGGATACCGACTGGTGCTACGATAGTTGGGGA
>JBBMHQ010079665.1:0-11801 GCA_037834295.1 Postelsia palmaeformis | reverse complement strand
AGTGAAACTCTCACAACGGTGAGATTTGAACTTGGGTACCAATGCCAGTGGTCTTTGAAGCTGACCACTAGTCTACCGGGGCGAACGGCTTCTGTAAGAGGTTATAAGCCTCGATTAACCGACTAACCATCGAGACACGACAACGGCTGAGGCGCGAGCTGCTGCACATGTTGCACACAGAGTTGCCACAGAAGCTGGAATGGCTGATCAAGAACAACTATCTCAGGGAGAGCTACTACGACCAGTTACACCGGGAACTGCTGCTGGGAGGGACTGCTGCCACGATCATCGGCATCTGGGAGCTATTGCTGGGAACTACAAGTACTGCTGTCCGGTGGGGACTTCAACCCCGGCAAAGTGAGTACGTACTGCTGTAAAACACGGCACAAGCGGGGCGACCACTTTTTCAAGCGTAGCGACGGGACTATTATTTTCGACCACGATCGTCGGGAATACGGGATCCGCTCTGGCGTATGCGCGACGGGCTGGTTCAAGACTGCTATCATTGCTGCTGCATTGCTGCTGCTGCTAGTAGAGTAACGAACCCCGCGTATCAACAAAAATCGCGAGGGTCCCCCGAGTTGAGCACGGATTCTTCGCTGTTGCTCGTACGTACGGGACCAACTACAAACGTCTGCTAAAATGTGGTCGATTCTCACGCAAACGGGAGTAGCTTTTTCAACGCGTTGAGGGGCGTTAAGCCTTTCAGCGGTACAAACCCTCGACGGTGACTGGTACGAGAAGGCTTGTTCTACACTAAGCATCGCCCGGCCTGGCGTATTTCAAGTACTGGAGGGTCAAGCCAGGCCCAGCATCATGACGCCTGGAGCGACGGAGTCTCTCGAGCAACGCCAAGCCGCGTATGACCGAGCCAACCAGGAACTGTTTGCTATCCTTTACCTCATCACCGAGAAACTGGCGGCTCTTCTGGTGACCAAGCACGCAAAAGGTATGCGCGGAATATGTGGAAACGGACAGAAGGCCGTCAGGAGCTGGAGTCGAAGTACCTGAAGATCACAAACGAGACCATACGCGCCACACAGGAGGCGCTCGCGACCACGAGCATGACGTCGGGATAGGACCCCGACAACAACATCAACAAGCTCACGCGACTGCGTAGTCTGCTGGCCGAGATGTAGGAATCCATCACGGACAGGCGCTTCACGGACATCGTTCTTCAAGGTCTGACGGAGGAGTACAGGGACGTCAAGCTGATGACCTGGAAGGACCCAGACCTCGATCTTCTGAAAAACCAGTCTGCACTACGCCACCTCTACCTGGACGGCCTTTCAAGGAACAGGACTGGGAGGATTGGCGGTCGTGGTACAGCGATGACAGCAACTTCAGCAGCATATGACCCCAGTGCCATCATCTGCCACAACTGCGGCAAGTCGGGGCACTACAGAGGCGGCCGCGCCCTACCCACCAAGATCAACGGGAACACCAACGAGCCCGCCCGCCAGAAAAAGGAATATGGATCAGGGGGCAGTGCTGGGCAGAAATGGTGTGCACTGCGCACAAGACGACCACGCACAACGACGCCGGGTGCTACGCGCAAGGGGCTTCGCGCTCACAGGCGAGTGACACACATACGGTGGCTGTGGTGGGCGCCCTAACCCGCACCGATACCGACAACAAGCTGGTTGTTCATTTTGGCGAAGACTTCGACAAGGGCTTTGCATTTTAGCCTAAAAAATCCCACCGGAACCGCCAGCTAGGAGTCGCCTTATCAGCAACGATCACCAACTAGGGGTCGCCTTTCAACAAAGACGCCAACTTGGAGTCGCCTTATCAACAGGGACCGCCAAATAGGGGTCGCCTTATCAACAGGAGCCGCCAACTAGGGTCGCCTTATCAGCACGGAACGCCAACTAGGAACCGCCTCATCAACGCCGGATCGCCGGAAAGACATTTGACGGGATTGCCACAACAAAGCGCTTGGGAATCACGAAGAGACAACTTTCGGAATTACTACAGAATTCTTCGATGGGACTGTCGGAGCTTCCGGAGCCGCCACACTATTACGGGGGACCATATTTAATAGGACCAAAATTTGTTGGCAAAAATAGCGAAATATGTAGGTTTTTGTGTGTACCGTAGGTCCCATTAACTATGGTCCCCCGTATTAACAACAGTAACGTGGGGTCGCCAAGCAAGTGCCTTTTCGGGACCGGACCATAGTATATCATCAACCTATTTAGAATGCCGAGGGGGAACATCGTCTGGAATTGCCATATGATCATCGATCGTTTAGGGCAGCTGGGACAACGCTTCTGGGGTCGCTAGACATCTTCGTCGTGTTCAGGACTGCGCTGGGACAAAACTTCTGGAGTCGTTGAACGCCATCACCATCTGGATCACTTTGAGGGCATCTGCATCACCTGGGGTCGCATGGCAAGATTACTTGCTTTGTAGTACGTAGCACCACACGTCAGCTTTGTTTGGAAGGGCCGTCATAAATAAACATGAATATGCTCCTAGGCTCTTTGTGCAAGGTTTAGTTTTTCGTTGTAGCACCACACCTCTTATTTGTACGGGGGGGCCGGCAGAAACGTGGTCGGCCGCTACAGCGAGTAGTTATTTACTTTTCTTTTGGTCAATAAGCTGATCGTTAGAGTATTGTTCATTCTGGAGATGTAGTTGTGATTTTTTCCCAGTAATACGTCTTGCCTCTCCATCACAAACATGCCTCAAAATATTCATTTACCCTTTGGGCAGTACCATGGCAGCGTGGAATGTGTTTCCGAAGTAGAGTACGACGGTTAACACTGCTGCTGGACTGGCATCCATTCAGAAGTAAAACCTACGGCCAGCAACGGCGTCGTGGTGTGTAGCGTACGGAGTAATATCGCAACGAATGTGTCTGTCTGGTACTTGTATAGTGATACCCCGCGCGGGTTCCCTGGTCTGTGTGTGTGAACGTTTCCGGTTTACGTGCTCGTCCATGCTTCAAACCTGTCCCAGCAGTAGTTGTATGGCTCCAATATTGCCAGGTTGTACGTGTTGTTGCCTTAGCTGTGCAACAGGTTCGGTCACCCATCATGAGCAAAGAAGGAAGTGCTGATGTTGTTGCGACGCCGCAAAGCAGTGATTAAACTTTGTTGCGGCATAGACAAGTGCACTGGCCAAGTAACGGGAGTGGAAACTTTCGAGCGGATATGGCGGAGAAAATTATGACACTTTCAGTAAGTATGTCGAAGAAGTACATGAGAACCTAGTTGTTGGGTACTAGATAGTTGAATCTAGCAAGTTTGACTACGTCACCTCCATCGAGGGGTCGTATTCAGGATAGCCACCATGCTACCCAGCAGTAGCCAGTAGTCTATACCGAGTCGCTGATCGGCAACATAAGCCGTCTGTAACAAGTAGGCCACATCAACACAACGGGGTGCTACTGTATGGCAGTACAGCAGAGCAGTGTGTTGCATGCCGCTTGAGTAGATATGCGGCATGATCAAAAGCCGTTTTGGTAAATTCAGAATTCAGAACACGAAACATCGGAGGAATCCCAGATGATCAAACTGATGTTCAAGGGTCCCCGAAGTCCTCGGGTTTGCTGAATGGCTACAGGCTGACCTAGGGTATTTGCCTTTCGTCTTTGTTTTGGTTGAGCTGAGACAAGCGACACTGCACCGCGCACTCTCTCCCTCTACTTATCTCCCTCTTCTCTTCTTCCATCG
The DNA here is from genome assembly GCA_037834295.1 of Postelsia palmaeformis. Classification (NCBI taxonomy): domain Eukaryota; class Phaeophyceae; order Laminariales; family Laminariaceae; genus Postelsia; species Postelsia palmaeformis. The sequence continues at coordinate 8,121 of JBBMHQ010079665.1, read as the reverse complement.
TGTCCTGTTGGACAAGACCGATAATACTACTACAACAGGCCCGAGACCTTCCTTTTTGTACTATGCTCTTCTGGGCTTGAGCTTATTGTACACAACAACCAGCTGACAAAGCCCATCTGATATTGCTTACCTCCACCGCGGGCTGCCTGACGTAACTCAGGATCCGCGCATCACTCGCCTAGTACACAATTCCCGTGAAAATATAAAACTCGCAGTACGCGCGACCGAAGTACCACACACAACTTCCAAAGATGGGTTTCGACGAAATTCTCGATCTCACAGCTGTTGCTTTTTTATTCTATAATTATTTATGGCCTCATGCGGGGTATCACAGGCCGTTGTTGTTGCTCTCATATTAACTCACTTCCCTGAAATCCTGCCTGCGGTCACAAAACAGGCTGTGACAAAATGCATCGCTCTGGGAGGAACAAGCAAGTACGAAATAATGCGCACGGCACTATCATACCAGTCTGAAAGGGGAACGGTACTAACGAGCTGTGGTATAACACCATCCGGTATCACTTGCAACCGAATAGCGCCAGGAACATATCCATGGTATTATGTGCACACTCGAAAACACTGAAAGGAAAAGGAAAAAAGAAAAGCACGAAGAAGGAACAGAAAAAAATAAAATATAAAAGGAACGGGAAAATAAAATAAAAAACGAAGCAAACATGCGTTCAGGGCGCAGGCTGAGTACCGAGGATAAGGTTTTTGTTCACTGGTATGATCAATACATTGATATATCCGATGGACCAACATAAGAACGTCACGAGAGGACCACAGACGGAAGGCAGGAAGACAAGTAGAGATAAAGACAAAGAGCTGATAACAAGCATAAATGAGCAGTCCTATGTCTAGTTGGTGGGTCGAGGAGGACACAACCGGCGCAAAGAAGTCAGAGACAGACGGACCAAGGCCGGGCTAGAAAAAAAGAGGAAATTCAACAAGGAAGAACAGCGACAGGTCTCACAAAAAAAAACATAACTATAAGGTGACGCAGACGACGCAGGATATTGCAGGGTACGGGGGGGGGGGGTACCATCGACTTGAAAAGAAATAAGACATCAGAGTAAACATAAACACAGAAAAATACTGTAGTTGTAACAGGGATTGCATCACAGCATTAGGCAGTAGTCACTGGACGTTTCAACTAGAAGACGGCCAGTTCCAAGTTTCGGCTGGTGCCTTCACTCTCTTAACCGGCCTAGCTGCTGTTGCTACGCCTCCTCCCACACGGCTCCTCTACCCCCTCCCCTTGGGCCTTGGGCCCGACGGTGTCTGCGCATGGTTTACCTCAAGCGCTCGTTGTTTTGCTACATTATTTTTCCCCAGCACTTCATGTACTACTCTGCCGCTTCTTCAACACGTCTGGACCACTTGCCCGATTTCTGTGTTGCCAGCGTCCATTGTTTCTCTTCGATGGGCCAGTTAAACTACGACAGATTGCGCTCGAGACAACCCATCCCGTCCTGCCCTTGCCCTCCCGAGTAACCCTCTCCCCCCTCCCGTTGCCCAAACACCCCTTGATTGGGTAGTGTCCCGTTGCCCATAAGAGCCACAAACCCCGCGAAAAGTGTCCTCCGCTTTCGCACCGACGTCTCTACGTTCTCACAGCCAGTCTTGGCCAGTGCATCTACGTATGTACGTATAAAACATTTATGGTAGCCGTCGCGAGGTTTCCTCTTCCATCCGATGCAGCGGGGCAAAATCGGTTGTGACCCGTCTACAGTTTGGCGGGATGGGCCACGGTGGGGCTCCACGTGACACACCCGTGTAGCATGGTCTCACTACCTCGGCTTTGAGCATCCGTACTTTAGGTCGGAGCGAGTAAAAAACCATACCGTCTGAAGGGTAGGTTGGCCAGCAGCACGCGCCGGCTGATTTCAGCAGCAGTAAGGTCGGCGTTCTCGCACACAGTTGCTCTAAGGTACACAAAGGCTGTGACTTGTTTGTACACCTGGCGTGCTGCCTCAGTAACGAAAGTGCCCCTGCCCATACGTTTCGTCATCAAGCACATGGTCTCCGTCTTGGTTTTCGAAACTGTCAATCCAAACGAAGCACACACTGCGACACGATATCTAGAATTGGAAGCCAAATGGAAATAGGTGCAAGCTGAAGTGGAAGCACATGGAAAGTGTGTCAACATAGTAGATAGAAGTTCCCAAATGAAAGCTTTCATGTAAGCATAATAGAAGTCCATGGAATACAAACTTCCATGGATTTCTGCGGTAAATTCCATCTACGTCCGTAGTAGAAGCTTCCATCCACTCCTATATGCAAGCACGACTTTTACCGACTTCCACCTACTTCCATTTCTTTCCAATAGGCTTCCGGTACTCCTTATATTTGGCTTTTACGGAGACTTCCATCTACGTCCGCAGAAACTTCTATTCACTCTCCTCATGTGCTCCTATATACAAGGAAAACTTCCATCCAAGACTTTTCGTTCACTTCCATATCCACACATTTCAAACTTCCAAAACATATAATAATAGTTCACTTGCACTACCACATAAACATCCATCTACGTCCGCAGACGCTTCCATCCATTCCTACGAATATATATATATATATATATATATATATATATATAGATGCACTAGGGAATAAAAGGCCCTCCCACCTCCACGGCGGTCGGGACAGATTCCTGTACATAATGTAGGAGTTTTACTAGGTGAGCCATTACATAGGATGGACATTAATTGTGGCCCCGTGCTTTGATTCCATGAAAAATACTTTTTAAGCCACTTCTATGTAGGACCTCAATAAGAGTTAAAATTATGAATTGTGCAATATTTATTTGGTGTGCTTGCTCCCTCTCTGAAATATTCCACTGCAACTTTATGAGCCGTTCGTTGCAGCAGTATGATGCAATACAATCTGCGGGTATTACGATAAACGCACAGCAGAGGGACCACACTCGGAGTATCGACTGTTCCCGTATCGAGCGAATTTCGTACTCTGAATGCTGAGAGTATTAAGGTGCTTGCGGCCTCAACATTGCGAGTGACTGGGAGTATGAGTAGTACTCAACTTTAAACCTCGAAATACTGCCTGATTGTTGCGAGTAAGTGCGAGTGTGAGTAGTATTAAAATCCAAACGCCACGGGTGCAAGGAGTGCCCGCAAGACCCGACGCCGAAGTATCCGAATGAACGGTCGTCAATATAATAATAATTTTAATCGAGAGGATGAGCTGTGCTAAATCGAGGTGTTAGAGTAGAGGTCAGGCGACCGTGCTGGTAGGGTAATGAAATTAAAACGATGTCGAACTTACTTCATCACCAACACGAGGATGATGGAGACGGCAGCAGCAGTTGTAACGGAAAATGTAAATGCCGTACGAGACGTATCTGCACGAAACACGGCTGTAATTATGGTGGTCATCGACAGAAGAGTGTGCCAGATTGGGTCGTCCTGAGCAAAGGCCAGACAATGCTCATGATATACCAATATAGGAGGGTGCAGACAGTTGGTCCGACTACCCTGGAGTAAAGTATCGAGTATTATTGAGATAAATTACTTCAGGTTCTTCGTGTGCTCGGAATTTCAGGGCTCGATACTCCGGGATACTGCTCGTACTTGGAGTATTTCGTGTATGATCACTCTCAATACTGCTTGTACTCGGAGTATTTCGGGGTTTCATATTCCGAGGTGCGAGCACTGTACTCGGAATATTTCAGGGTTTTATACTCCAAGGTACTCTGGGTTAGAGTATACGTATTACTCGGAGTATTTTACTCGGATGATGAAGTACTCCTGTGTTCACTACTCGCGATACTCGGGGTACTCCGAGTAATTTAGATGTTTGTACTCCGGGTACTGCTTGTATTCGAGTATAATCACTGCTCATACTCCCAGTACTCGGAGTATGTGCCTCCAGTACTGCTCGTACTCCAAGTACTCCGAGTATTTAGGCCACCAGTACTCTTATACTCGAAATACTAAAATTACTCGATACTCCGCGTATACTCGGAGTATCGAGTATAATACTCGAAGCATTTGTGCTTTGTTTTGGTGATTTTCGAAGTTGTTCGTAAAATACGAAAATAACAGCTCATCATGGGATAGAGTATAGAACACCTGACAAGAAACGAGACATATGATCCAGGCTGGGTTCCTTATTTGATAGGATACTTTATATACTAATTTCAAGACAATGATTCTCGATTTTCTTATGTTCCTCTAAATCTCAGCCTGGAATCATTATAAGCCTCTTTCTTATCAGGTCAAGTGTACTGTACGTCTATGTCAACGCTCACAGAAAAAGGCTTCCGCTTTTTTAATAGTAAGAAAGAAACGCCAGTTTGGCATCGAGGCTCGGTTTCTCATTTAGTTGCCGCCATTAAGCACAAAGTCCGCTATTATTGGCTAACATATCATACATATAGTATTGTCAAGGTGTTACCCACTGAGCTATGGGGGTAAAAGACCGATCGTTCACCCAGCTCAGGGTAACCCTTATAACACTCTCCCCCCCTCCTGAACGGCGGGATCTTTGGGGCGTCAGAACCGTATACATATGTCTGTACGCTGGCCTACCCGCTTCGTTTCAATACCTGGGGAACCAGGGAGATGTGTTTTTCTAGGCACACTCAAGCGTTTCTATACAGAAAAGTTCGAAGTGGGGTTCGAACCCGTGACCTGGACGACGTCAACTGTGAAGGTGTTACCCACTGAGCCATGGGGGTAAAAGACCGATCGATTACCCAGCCCAGGGTAATCCTTATCACAGTATTTAGTACAGCACCCAACCCTGCAAATTTCTTATCCTTGTGCGATTATTTTTTTTATTTGTGGTGAGACATTTTGAGCTTTAATTTCTCACGAGACCAACAACTCTACAGAGTTTCTGAGCAATAATTTCTTGTTCGTGACACAAGAGATGCATTACCAAAACTCGTACGAGTGAATTTCTTAGCAGCGGGGGGCTCTGTATCAAGTATAGTTCTGATACTGCTCGTGCTTCCAAGTATTTCGGGGTACAACACTCTAGATACTGCTTGGAATACAAGTGATTCAGGGGTGAATACTCTAGAATAGAAACTGCTTTACTTCAAGTATTTCGGGGTCCAGTACTCTAGATACTGCTCGCACTCGGAGTATTTCGGGTATGGATACTTTCAATACTGCTTGTACTCGGAGTATTTCGGGGTTCGATTCTCTGGAATACGGCTGTACTCCGAGTATTCTAGGGTTCGATACTTGGAATACTTTCCGTACTTGAAGTATTGAGGGATCCTGTGCTGTTCGTACTTTGAGTGAGAAGAGTATTTGGGCATTTCGTACAACGAATACTTCAATACTCGGAGGACTTCGGGGTTTCATATTCCGAGGTACGAGTAATACTCGGAGTATTTTATGGTTTTATACTCTAAGGTACTCTGGGTTGGAGTACTACTTGGAGTATTTTTATCGAATGATGAAGTACTCCTGGGTTTAATGCTCGCGATACTCGGGGTAATCCGAGTAACTTAGATGTTGGTACTCCGGGTACTGCTTGTACTCGAGTATAAGTACTGTTCATACTCCCAGTACTCGGAGTATTTGGGCCTTGAACACTGCTCATACTACAAGTAGTCCGAGTATTTAGGCCGCCAGTACTCTAATAGTCGGAGTACTCGGAGTGCTAAAATTACTCGATACTTCGAGTATATACTCGGAGCATCTATGGAATGTTGGTTGGACGAAGTGCACGCACGGATGATGATTGCTACGGTACATTTTCTGATACCGAGGAATCGAACGCTTTTAAGCGGCGAACATTGTCGGCACGACCCCCAAGAACCGTCTAACCAGCTGCTGCACAGATGATACAGGGCGAGTTTTGACGTCGTGAAAAGCTGTTTTGGATCATCGTGATTCTTACTGATATTGAAGTAGTAAGGGAGCTCGAGCAGGGTGTCAACAACAGCATCATACGACGGCGAAACAGCAGAAGGAGGAGCAGCAGTAACAGCAGCAGCAGCGTCAAGCCGAGTTGTAAACATCGACGGGGATCAAACGAAGCCGGCACGAGCAAACGTGAACCGACGGAGGATGATAAACGAACCGCGCATACGCGTCATACATCCGCTCCTGCTAGCCAACGTTTTTCGCACCGTGAACCAGCGTCTCGCGACAGCGAAGAAAGTGGACCGGAAACAAGCGAGAAACGCGCGAGAAGCACGGCTGTGAAATAGAGATTATTGGGTACATAACTAACCGTGTGAAGAACACGGGTCAACTCGTCGCTCGCGGCCGGGTTGATAGTTGCGAGGCAGACAGACGCGGCCAACTTCTTGGCCGATTTCGCGCCCGGTTGGAAATATAGTCAGGTGTCGTATGCCTTCGGTCAACTTTTTTCACCGGTAACGCATCCGACCAGTCCGTTCGTGAGTCTCCGCGTTGCGGCGATAGGCGGTTTGTGTTGTCTCACCACCGTTGCCGCAGGCAGGCTTATTCCTTCCTCTGCTGTATGCAGTTGAGTTGTCTTTGCTCGGGGCAAGGTCTTTGCGCCGAAACTCATAATCATCGCCACGGGCCACCAACAAAGCGGTGTAGCGAGCGTCGCTCCTCACCCTCTCTACGAGTATACGGGAGGTGAAATCGGTTGGTTGCTGTTGTAGCTGTAAATAGTGAAAATTGCGGCGGGTTTCGATATGTAACGGCAAAGTACGATCTCCACCATCAACGTGGCGGGACAAATAAGCTTTGTTTGGGGAGATACCTTTTCGTGTCAAGCGTGCATGATTGTGTGTGCACAGCAGTGTGCTGCGGTAGAAGGAGATATGAAGGATGATTTGGAAACTGGGTGTTGTTGGAGAGCTATAGCGGAAGTTACTGGTTTGTTGTTCGCAATAGTCCACAGCGCGGCGTATGTAGTGTACAAGAGACGACAGAGAGGATTGCGTGAACCCCTCGGTAGCTCGAAAAACTCAAATTTCAATGGACTTCGGGTGAAGCGGCGGTAGATGACGAGGACCGTATGTTCAAAGCGCAAAAGGGCAGGGACACAAGCGTGTTTCGAAGATGACGTCGTAAAGCGCAATATCTTGGAGCGTTGCACGAAGGGAGCTTACAAAAGTTGATTTTGGAGTACGTGAGGTATATACATTTCAACAACTTGGTAGTAGAGGCAATGCTATGATGACGTTATGTGAAGAAATAGGCAACAGTAGAGCCTATTGTCGTGATAAATGTTCAGTAGCGACTGCAGTACTACAGCAATCTATCAGTCGATACCCAGTATCATGGAGTACTACTAAATAAGCAGAAGCATAGCAGTCAGCGTTAAGCGTTCGGTATACCTACTGCTTTGAAGTAGCACGTATATACGAGTACGAATACTAGTAACAACCACGCGGCGGAATCACGTAGTACCCGTGCGAGTAATAATGCAGTATAAGTGCGTTCAACTTATGCCGTACAACAGTCCCCACATACGTTCGTATAAGCAAGTTACGAGAAGAGGATGTTTGGTTGATCATCGGGACGTTGGATTAGCTAAGCTTCCACGAGCAAGCATCAGGGAACGTTGCTACAGGTAGGCACTATAACGGCCCGTAGGATACGATCTACGCAGTCGTAGATCTGAGTTGATCAAGGACGGCCGTGCAAGCGCACACCCTCTCACTCTTGTTCTTCCCCTCTCTTCTTCTGCTCTTCTGCCCACAAGCATGCTCCTTTCAACATCAATTATCTTGTGCACTTTTCAAGCGCCAGCGACGTAGTTTAACTACTACCAGGGCACACCTGTGCTACCACCTGCCAAGGGTGTACCAACACAAAACCCGAATAAGTTATAAATTGGGCATCACGCTGTCTTTATACTCCGTATAATAATATTTATTTCTTTTGCCATCCGACAATGTGCAGCATGATCTTCAATATTGATCACTCATAACTTTCCCGAAAAAAGAGAACCTCGAAAACCAAAGGAAACCCACGCACCAAGTCTGTCACCCTTCTGTGCCAACTTTCGGCTTGTCTACCCCATTCGCGGCTCTTGCTGCTTCCTTCTCACTACGTTTTATGCTTAAATCTTAAGCTGCATCCAGGCTCCATCTCCACGCCATCAGTGTGGGTCTGTCGTCCCCCCCCACTCTGTTCTTTCTTCTCTCCTGGTGGTCCCTTATCT
>JBBMHQ010079654.1:0-11803 GCA_037834295.1 Postelsia palmaeformis | reverse complement strand
CATCCAGAGTTCGTGACGTAATCATTGGGTTTGTCGATCGATGTCAAACCTCAAGAAAGGTCTATTTCTTGCCATCGGAGAGGGGTCAAGTTTTTTTGTCGTCTGTCTTGTACAGACCAGCGCCGAAAAAAACTTTTTTTTACCAGACGCCTGGTCAGCCCACGCCACATATCACCGACCGAGGCGTGAGCACTGTGGGTCGGACACCTTGACCAGCGCGTTCCGTCCAGCTTTCATCACGGTGCCGTTGGTTTTGTCGATCGATGTCTGCCGAGGATTTTCATCAAAGTTGGCTCTAGTCAATGTGAATGACAATACATTGCTGCAGTGCTTGCCAGAATAGTGGCTTTACATACATTGCGCGGCGCGCAATTGAAGTCCGCGAAAGCTGTCCCGTGACGTATTGTATTTGCCGTTATCCATCGATAACGTGATCTGCACACTCGCACGTACGAGTTAACACTGCAGTAACATATTGTTGATGTTAGACTAGGGGTGTACCTTATATCTGCTAACTGGGGGTGTACCTCACACTGGTATCTGCTAACTTGTGTCACGACTAATGGATCTATTGCATTCGAGCTAACACATTAACATAATGCAAGTGTGTTCTCGATCATATCCGTTATTCGTTTGGTGTATGTAACGGTAGAAAGACTTCCGTTGACACGCTGACGTAACGTCGATCGACACGGACTGCTGCTGCTGCTGCGGCTTATACTGCAGTAACAGAATGTCAAGTTGTACTGACCATATGAATATACGTCATTCCTCTAACGTGTGCTACGATAGCCACTATACTACAGGAGGAATTCCACTACCAGGTATTAAATATCAATACGAGTAGCACACTACCAGTCCGACAAACAATATACGCCACTTTTCGTTGGGAGTAAACTACTGAAAGAGCTACAATGAACTACACGCCGTGAGTTCGATTCCAGGCGTCACCACAACCTCCCTTTTTTTGTGACCATTTTTTTTTTGCTTTGTGTATGTCGACACAACCAAGTAGTACTCGGAGTAACTTTTGGGTTTCGACCGGTTGAGGGCAATGATGTATTATAAACATCGCAATTAGCAGTTCTTCAGGTGGCTAAAAGTACCAAAAATACCATGGTAAAAACTAATGTAAAAAAAGTCATTTTTTCGACCTGGGAGAGCTCGGTAAACCTCAAAAAAATCCAGACTGGAAAAATTGCGCGAAATCCCGGGAATCTCGGGGGGGATGATTTCTAACCATCCCCGGATCAAACAACGGATTTTTCAAAGGTTTCGCTTATCTCCATGGTGATACTGGTATTAATGAATGTTAGGTATACGACAACTGTACGCCATAGTCTCTGCTGCGGATGTTGCTTACCAGTATATTTTTTGTATCCCAAAAGTGGCTTATATTTTTTGTCGGACTGGTATGTATTAATAACATATACCTGGCATAGTGTTATGTACACGTTTATTTGGACGTGGACGTTATCCGATTGAAGGGTATTACGGTAGAAAGTAAGAATCCCGCTAAGACACTATTTACGGGGCACCATAGTAAATAGGACCAAATTTTGTGAGAAAAAATAGGTGAATATATAGGTATTTGTGTATACCGTAGGTCCTATCTAATATGCCCCCCCGTAACAACGTAACTTTACTCGCTACGGGCTGACGTCGCTAACACAGTAACACAGTGTTAACGTTTAATTGGCCGTGCACGTTCGTTATCCCTCCAACGTGTGTTACGATAGCCACAAGGAATTCCGCTAACACGCTAACATAGGGTCACTCGCTGTGGGCTGTAGACCCCAACACCGTAACAACATACTGCGGTCAGTACGAGATCAAGGTAAGTAACACTTTCAACACAATGTTACGCGATCGCCGGCCAGTATCACAACACACTATTCATGATGACATAATGTTGTCGTAAAATCCAGAAAGTAGTTGACGTACCAGGTAGTAACGTAATGTTTCGGGAGATTCTTCGCTGACGCCTATCGTCTGACATACAGAAGTAGCAGTAGGAGCACCGCTGTACATAGCATTAAACGTTACCTGGTGGGGCTTATATTTCCAACAACAGCTGTGTGGCTGACCAAATACCAAATACTGCTATTATACGAATAAGACGTATCGTCTACTGGTACCAGGTACTGCTTACAGTCCAACACGCCGCTTCTTCCGTCCAAACCGCCACTCGTTACGATCCCTTTCGAAAGGCATGCTCTCGACTCGCTTGCTCTCTCTCGGTCGGCATCGGCACATACTTCGAAGTATGGGCACATCATTTGAGTCGAAAGTCATGTGCACCCTTCACGTGCACCCCCGACCGAGCCCTCGCACGGTCCGCGCTGGCCGCGCCCGTTTGCTCCTGCCATTAATAGTACCAGGCGTAACATGCTCATCGTGTGCACATCATGAGCTCTTACAAATTCATAGAGCAGCTGATGTAGCAGAGTGCGCGAGCGACAACGTATGTCATGCAGTGCCGGTATTTATTCATAGTTCATGATAAAGCCACCGAAGGCGAAGGTATGACATGGCGTTGGAACAAACTGCAGCAGGCAGGAAGAAGCGAGGTAGCGAGCTCAACCTAGCCGCGCACGGTGTGCAAGCATAAAATACAGCAATTACTAGGTACGAGTAGCACGTGTGGCAAGTTGTCCGTGAAAAAACAGCCGCAACAACAGCGTGCAGGCTTGGTTGCAAACAACATGAGCTCTCACCGAATCCAGCCCTGTTCGGCGTCGCTATCCGTGTGATGACATCACTCTGGAGGAATCGCTGATGTCTGACTTTTCCGGCCAGCGTGGGCACGGCCGCAAAGCTCAAGACCTGCACTGGCAGGTTCAAAAGCGCACCCAGGAGAACGGTTGCCGTTCTATACGTGGGAACCATAGTCACCCTATGCATCGAAAGTGCCTCCTGCAGCGCACGAGCAGAAAGTTTTAGGATTTTACAGCTTAATTGGTTAGCTTTCGTCAAGCGGGAATACCAACAAAATACCCCCGGTTTTCAAGTATGGCATGGCCGAAACAACCATCATCGCCCTGTTGATGCTCAGCCTTCATCAGCTGGTAAATGCTGTCCCCAGGGCAGTTACGGTGACTCATCAGGTAGCGTCATTTCAGGAGATTATTGGACATGTGTGGCCGACTTATCGCAGAGCTCCTGCCGCTTGTGGCTGAGAATAGACCTAGGTATCGCTCAATTTGTTGATCTAACTCACAACGCCCGCACTCCGACAAATTTTCAGTGCGTCTATCAGTACCAGGTACTGGTATATATTTGGCCGTCCGTTGCAAATCCTCTATTACGGAGGGCCATAGTAAGTAGGACCAAATATTGTTAGTAAAGACCTGGTATGGGAATATGTATAGGGTTTTGCGTGTACCGTAGGTCCTCTTTCATATATGATAGTCCCCCGGAACAATATTTGGTTCTATTTAGTATCAAATAATAGTTTTTTTTTTAACTGTCTTTTGAACAAGAGGTTTCATAGTGTCTGTTACATACCTGTATGTATGTGCCAGGTAAGGGTGTTTCAGTGGCACAGTCTCGCAGGTATAGCTGCGGAGGCTATTGCGCTGGTTCCAGCCGTTCAGACGTAAAATTGACTAAAAAAAAAAACTCTCCGATAAGAATAAAAAGAATGACCCGTCATTCTTATCGGAGAGCTTTTTTTCCAAATTTTCGACTTTTTTTTCGCGCAAGTTCTCAGACTTCCATTTTTCTCGGTACAAGTGTTGACACGTTAACCAACTTGATTTTTTCGCTTCTTGAAAATTGCACGAATAGTGACAGAACGCCTCCGTATTTCCAAACTTTGGAAATTATGGAAAAAACGCTCTCCGATGAGAACTAATTAAATTCGTTGTGACACAGCTGCTGTGCAAGAAAACTTAATTAATAATCTACGGATAGGAGACCCTGTTCTCCTTGTTTTTACCCAGGCACCATCCCACACTACCCCAGCGGTTGTGAAAACAAAGTCATGTCCCGCGGCCGGGAGTTTTTGCCTGCGGGAGCTTCGTGCGAAGGGTTCTTGGTGTCGACGGCGTGTGAGACATAATGTGTACTGGACTTATATCGTACAGCTCCGGTGGTCTAGCTGGTTATGACGTATGCCTCACACGCATAAGGTCGCGGGTTCGAGCCCCGCCCGGAGTATTTTTTTTTCTGTTTCGGGCCATAATACCACGACGTCACCCCCACCGTCAGCCACACCACGCCGCCACCACACACGGCCACCACTACCATTACCCTCAAACCGCCGCCACCGCCACCACCACCATTCACCACAACCAGACCAGATCCTTATCAAACTTCGCCGCACGATTTACCATCTCCTTCGCACTCTCTCGCCAACAGTCTCGTACTATTTTCTACAGCAAGCAGTATTGAAATACTAATTATTATACTGATATCGAGCCCCCCCCTCCATTTCCCATTGACGCAACTTACTCTTCTCGTGGCGCTCTCTGCTGCTGCTGCTGCTGCTGCTGTCTTTGCTCAGCGCAGCCGCTTCGCCTCTCCTCCCTCCCCTACTCCCTGTACCAACTACTGTAGGACCATCGGTCCATACACATTTTCCGCTGCTGCTCCGAGAATCCCCCGTTGTCACTTGCACCCATTCTTAGCCGCAGTGGCCCACAACCCAAACAATGCTACACTCCGAGTACCTGTGGGGAGCCTACCGTAGATTATACGGCCGGGCCTGCCTACTCAGCGGCATCCATATCTAGGTTCCGGACTCGCCTAGTTGATGAGGTATTTCGCATGAATGATGTGTTGATACTTTATGCGTAGAGAACCACAAAAAGCTCCACAAATGATGACCACAACGAGTCTATCCCGTGCGAGACAGATCATGTATCGACAGATGAGCTTGTGAAACAAGAGGCGATCGAATGATGGATGCATTGTGCGTTGTGAACGGTAACGACATGTTTTGGACGCCTTGTGGTTGTATCGAGCCCTCGTGGTCTAGCTGGTTATGGCGTAGTAAATGCCTCACACACTAATAATGTCCGAGGCTGGACACTTATATATATACCAGTAGAAAATATAGAGAGCAGATAGATACAAAATGGAGACGATTGTATGATAACCGTGCGTAGTTGATTTGCTTATATCATCCCCATCTTCCAGTCACCCCAAAGTCAAAGATTCGGTACGATCCGGTACGTTTGACATTAAATTTTGTTTGACCAAATTCCTGAGCCAGCTCGTATTATAAACCACGAAGATCCCTCTTTTTTCGCGAATATGTGTACACTGCACCTCGTCCGAAAAAGCGATTTACACCTTAGAATCCGATCTGTGAGTTTTTGTTTTTGGGAGTAAATGGCTAAATCAGATGCCTGCCACAGCACCAACGTCCGTGTGGCCCAATGGATAAGGCGTCTGCCTACGAGGCAGAAGATTCCGGGTTCGAGCCCCGGCATGGATTTGTTTTACAGTTCCTACCCCCTTTTCCCTGTCTCTTCGACGACGGGGTACATAATAACGAGGTCAGAAACGTTCTGCCAAATCCTTCAGCCCCAATCCTCACGAGAGCAGCAGGGTTGCCAGAGCAGGGTTGCCAGAGCAGGGTTGCCGGAGCAGGGTTCCCAGTCGCCTGACGACAGGGACAGGCTACTGTGCATTAATGTCCGCGCACTCCAACAAAGCTACTGGTATCTCTGTTTTGCGTACTTGTGTCGACAGCACTTGTATCTCTTCTAGGATTGAAGAATCGGCACGGACTCTGTTCGAGCTGGATGGCGGCGGGTAGAAAGCACGATTCAATGTGAACAGCACACAACAAACAACAGCAGTCATCATCATGTATGTATGTATGTATGTGTATATCAACAAACTTTCCGTACATCGCTTGTCCCGGCGGGTGGTCGAGTGGCCAACCTCGAACACGATAATACGAGCACTATTAATAACAACAGCAAAAAAAAAAAACTATTTACTATGCCCCCCGGTCATAAGTGAACCAAAAAATAGTTGAGGCCCTGGGGCTCGAGTCTCTCTGTATGGAGTTTGACATTCTTTACGTATGATCACACCAACTGTCGAGGGCTCTTACTATCAATACTGTATGTAGCGTATGGGCAGGCACAACTTCGACGCGAGTCGACGAGGGGAAAGAAAGTGCCGAACTCTTCCCGCGTTGAGAGCGGGGGACCATAGGATGAAAAACTGTTCGTCAGAATGGGTAAATGTATAGGTTTTGTGTATAATATAGATCTATTTACTATGACCCTCCGTAGGATAAAAAACTGTTCGTCAAAATAAGTAAATGTATAGGTTTTTGTGTATAATATAAATCTATTTACTACGGCCCCCCGTTATAGCTCGGAGGGGGAATAATTAATATTACTCTACCCTGGTCTAAAGCCAATTTACGTGCGTACGCACCTTTTTTCTTGTTCTCGTCATTTGTTTCCTTCGCCCTCATTATGTGTCATCTCCCTCCTATAGCTAGACGCATGTATAAGTCACTCAGATACGGGCTGATCTGTGACGGGGGGGCCAGGGCAGAGTAAATAGGATCTACGGTACACACAAAAAAAACACCGGTATATATACGTATATATAATCGACTATTTTTACCGACAGATTCGGTCCTATTTACTATGTCCCCCTGTACTATTACGGGTGACCATATTAAAGATCAGTAGGACCTACGGTACACACTAAAATCTACATATTTCGCCAATTGTACATACAATATTTGGTCCTATTTACTATGGTCTCCCGCAAATAGGAGACTATCCTCCCCTCCCTCCCCACTACAAAGATTCGTGCCTTGCATGTTTACCGCCAGAAGGCTCCAGCCCGGGGTTCCCCCGTCGACTCGCCGCGTCGAAAAGGCGCTACTATGCGACCCCGGACTGTTCTCGTTACAGCTATTTTACCGGGGACCACACACAGTAAATAGGACCAAATAAATGTTGATATATACATATATTACGGGGGACCATAGTTAATAGGACCTGGGGTCCACACAAAAGCCTATATATTTACCTATTTCTGGTAACAATATTTTGTCCTATTAACTATGGTCCACCGTAATAGTACAAATAGGGATATTTATAGGTTTGTGTGTCTTCCATAGGTCCTATTTACTATGTATGGTCCTCCGTAATAAGAGGGAGCAGGCGCCGGAAAGGCGAACAAAATACCGGTAAGCTGGACGGGAAAGTAAAACAGTAGTCACGCCGTACCAGGTTTAGGTATGTTTTGACTTTTGAAGTAGAAGGGGGGGGGCACATACATGTGCACAGCAGCAGTTCGTGTGGCCCAATGGACAAGGCGTCTGCCTCCGAAGCAGAAGATTTTTGGGTTTGAACCCCGGCATGGACTTTCCTCGACACTTTCCCGCGTTTTTCCCTGTCTGCCGGTTGACCTCCATGCAGGAACGTTTCTGTCACGTACTGTAAATCGTACACGCGCCCGAGCCTATACTATCCGCCTAGCTTTTAAACGCTGCTTGTGTACAGCAAAGAGGCGCGCCGCAAACGAAAAAAAGCTGCGTACTACAGGCAAAATCAATCGCAAATGCATGCAAGATCATCATCACCGGTACCTGACCGTCTATATACTTGAACAAACACCTTAGCCCGTATATTTATCACTCGCTGCAATCATCCCGTTCTGGAGGCAAACCAGTCTAAAAGAGATTCGTCCCCCAAACGGGGCTGCACTCGTTAGAACCGCAGTCCCGATTTGGGGACAAACCACTCTAACTCCAAGTGATTTGGCCCCAAAACGGGGCTGGGGTCCTAAAAGGGTTAGTAGGTTAAACAATGCCTTCCCCCCCGTTGAACCCCCAACGCACATCCTTATACCTGGTAACTAATTTTGTAGTAGTAGTTACCACGTTCCAAGGAGTAAATATCTGTTCAGTAGACACTAGTAGTATTAGCTTTATTTGATACCCCCTCTTCCCTGCCTGGTGTTGGGATTTTGGCTTAAACGGCGTTAATTTCAAGTGCCTGAAAGGTATTTTACGCGTTTTCCCCTGTCCGTGCCTTGAGAAAAATAGGCAAGATTGGCACGAACTCCGTGGTTCCGGGGATGTTTTGGGCATGCCTTAAAGGCAAGGGCCAAGAGCAGCGGACAGCATGACTGTATGAATTGTATCCCCTCTACCCTGATTTTGAGAGTTGCCGTCTGACGATCTTATTTTCAGCTGGTTATTTGTTATTTTCAATTACCTGCAAAGTAGTTCCGACACGCCTTTCGTCGCCTGACGGAGACAAGGCAGGCTACAAGGCAAGCTGCAGCAAGCAGAAGACACGGGAACAGCGCTCAGGCACGCCCTGCCAGAAAAGGTCCTTCAGGGACTCTATGAGGCGTGCCTCAGGGATTTTTTTCGTCGGAATTTTCAAATTTGAAAAAAAGTGGGACGTAAGTATCAAGATACGGAAGTGAATAATAAAGAAGGGAGCAACATCAGGCGACTTTTTTTATGCCACGAATTGGGGGAACAAAAATCAGGAGAATCTGGAGAATAAAAATGACGAGAAAAAAAACCCTGGAAATTATGGAAAACCTCTAGAAAAAACTCTTCGATATTCACGGCCGTTGAAGGCTACTTGAGCTTTATTATTCACAGCAAAACGTAGTTGTTGCCTGTCAGGTTTCCCGCCGACTTTACCCGTGTGTTTGTCTCTCGTCTGCAGAGTAGTATACGCTGTGTCCGAAACTGCTGAACGTATTGCTTTCTCTCCCGCAAACGAGTTCGACCTGAAAATATCGTGTTGTATGGTCTTTTCGGCACAACCTTTCGAATGACGTTTGTTTGTATATAGCAGCTGACGGAAAAAACACATAGAATTTTTTTTCAGATGAACGTGTGTATTCGTGACCCACAACGACAAGAAGGATCGACCCTTAGACGAGGAGGAGCATAAGTGCTTGTGCGCTCTTTGAAGTCAAGAAAACAAGCTGTAACGAAAAGATAAACCCATACCGAAAAGTAGAACCTGAACAAGTATGGCCAAAATCGCACGAAAAAAAAAGGCAGTTCGGACGAAACACATCACGTCTCCCACCAGTATCGTGGCGATTGGAAGGCGCTTCATGGGGGTTCAGGAACACACAGCACGGACGCGCTCTTGCTGCGATGCTGCCAACGTCTTACACCCGACACACACGCGTCTATTACACAGCCAAAGCGCGGGTGAACCCAACACCAGCCGCTTCTCCACGCGATCTCCGCCACGTTGAAACGACTTGGGATTTCTCTCCGAGTTGGAACTGAGGAATCCTTCACGGTAGATAATAATATGCAGATGGACATCGTCGCAAAGAGAGGCGGCCTTCGGCACGCTCCGAACCGAGGGTAAAGAAAGAAGTCCATCCTGCTAGACGTCACCCATGCAGACCCGCACGCTCGGGCACACCTGCGAGGAGGCAGCGCTGACCACGTTGGGTCAGCAGCCTCTATTTCCGAGGCATGCAAGCGCCAAACCTTCTTTCTTCCGGGACACGTACCCCTCGATGAACGGAGCCATAAACTTATTTGGGCGCCTCGAGATTGGGGGGCGGCATATTTACCGAACAGGGGGTTGCACGCGCCGTGGGGGGAGCCGAGGGGCGGGGGGTACTCGTTGGTTGCTTGCCTTAGTGATTTGACCATTGACCACGCATCCCTTTCGAGACGTATCACCGTTCCTACCACTCCTGATAGAGACACCGCCAACAGTTGGGCTTTCCTTACGTTGTTACCATGTATGACATATGATTGCTTTGCATTGTCTTATCCCCTTCCCGTTTGGCCGCCTGTAGCCACCATCTGTCTCCTAGGATAGCGATCGTCTTCTCGCTGCTAATTAGTGTACCAAACTCCTCCGTGTCACATTCGTCTATTTCCCTCATCTCCTTTTCTAGTACATCCCGTTCCTCCTGGTACGTCTCACGTTCTCCTACAATACGAAGTCCTTTTCTACTGCTTTGCCACACAAGCACATCTGTGTATCTACTTCCTCCTCCTTCCGACCACTGTTATACCTCTGTCTTCTTTCCGGCAGATCCTGGTCCCCTGCACGAAATCGCAGTTTCAGCGTTTTCGCGAGGTCCGTTGGGCCGTGCAGATACATTTTCACCCCTATGCCTTTCCTCAATCCCCCGTATGTCTCCAAGCGCTTTCCCGATCCAGTTCTTAGCGCTTCATAGCCTTTCCCTTTTTTCTACCATCTATTTTACTTCTGCCTTGTGCCTCCCAAACGTCTCCGCGAACGTCGACTCTTCTTGCTTCCCTCCTTCCATACTTTCTTGACTACGCTATCCCACCTCATTTGAGCTCGCCCTTTTTTTTTACTTTCTCCCATACAGCTCAACCAACTATGGCGGGCAGCATCTATTTTGGCATGTTCCTTGCTTGCTTTATATTGCCATTTCAACCATTTCAAGCGAGGGGGGGGGTGACTACGGCGGGAGTGGTGAAGGGACAACTGACTGCTCTAAGGGTCGTTTTTATCGAGCAACTTTTTTTCCGAAAATTCCAAACAAACAAAAAACGCGCAACTTTTAGGGGTCCCACATTTTTTCCAATAAAAAAATCCAAATATTGGAATGCGAAGCCTTCCAAATGATTTGCCCTCTGTAAAAAAAAAACATATTTTTGAAATAAATCCATTTTTTTCTTGATTTTCCTGTTGTTCGGGGGGGGGGGGGAAAGGAAAAAAGTTGCTCGATAAGAACGACCCTAAATCGCCTCGGTGACAACCCGGGTCGCCGTTTCGAGAAGGGTGTTCGCGATACAAGTTCGAGCTCAGGGATCGCCAGGAAGCGAGAAGGAGCCCGGGGGTGGCACACCCACACTGATGGCGTGGGGGGAAAGCCTGGGTGGTGGCATAGGGTTTTAGGAGGAGATAAAAAGTAGAATGCAAATAGAGGAGCGCGTGATGAGATGGAAGGAATAGGTTGAGTATTTGAAATCGATAGAGGTTAGGCAGGACGTAGACACAGAGAGGAGCCAGACCTCGTGCGTATATTTCCATTTTTTTATCCCGTGTAGTGGTCATGGATGATCAACGTTGAAGCTACCGTAGTTCAATAAGCTACTGCAGTTCAATAGTGAACAAACACACTGTAGGCGAATGAAGCTAGTGTGATCCAATAGCCTGCTGTAGTCCAGTTGGTTTCTGTTTTCATTCTGTGTTCCCTTGCTTTTCTTCTTTCGGGGAATGTTTATGAGTGATCAATGTTGAAGCTTATGCTGTCGGATGCGAAACGCGCTAATGATACTCGGAAAAATATGTTTTTGGTAAATACTTACCCCTGAACGTATTGACCGGGTACACCGATCCGCCTCCATCTATTAAACAAACTCAAGGTGGGGGCACCCCTGACTGGGGTGAAAATACGACCTAGCTATCCGTTGTTTTGCCCATAGTTCCATCAATAGTAGATAAAAAAATGAGCTTGAAACGTTCGTCCCTGGTCGCATTTCCAAGGGCTGTCCGAACCCGACATTACTTATCTGCTCTGAAAAGTGTACCACCCATTACAAAGCGGAGGGAGAACATGTGTTTCTTCGACATCTAGCGGCAAGGCGCGTGTAGTGTCTATATTGTAACCGACAGAAGATAGAGGGGAGGACATGGAGACTGCCTATTTGAAGGTGCTGCGAGATGTTAGAACAACATCACCAAGTCGTACTCATCTGTGAGCAGGAAACTACACCTGATGCGAGCGCTGGGGAGGGGGAAACAAGATGGACATTTCCGGCCTCACGGACTGTATACACAATGTATCCCCCCGGCGCCTGCATATATCAAGATTGAACCCCGCCAAGAGTACATACACC
>JBBMHQ010079643.1:0-11804 GCA_037834295.1 Postelsia palmaeformis | reverse complement strand
TAGTGACCCCGGATCTGAGTTACGACTGAAGAGGGAGAGAGAGAAGAAGGGCGAAGATAATAAATGAGATGGACAAACATAAAAAAATGTGAGATTCCAGAGAGGGAGCAAGCGCATAAAATAAATACGGAGTATGGCACAATCAATCATTTTAACGTTCATTGAGGCCCTTCATATTAAAGTGACTTCCTACAAAGTGGGACGCGAGCAACACGTACATACGTAGCAATGTGTTTTTTTTATTGAAGTTCCCCGGTGGGTTCGACTCCGGTGGCGAAGGGGAGACGGGGGAGACGGGGCTGGCTGCTTCTTGATAATCTTTTTTGTGCTTTTTGTCGATACCCAATCAATACGGAACACATTAATGCAGTAGTCTTCACCCCGACCGCCTGATGATTTTCAAAAAAATGTAGGTGGCTGGTGTAATCGGGAGTTCTTACTGTGTGCACTGGGTATCCGGGCTTGCTCGATGTCGATGGTGACCCCGCCCCAGCGCTCGGAAAGGATACCCAAGCACACGGGGAGCAGGAGCCACAGGCTGAGGGTGGCACTGGCGCGAGCCAGGCACCGCGCTCGGGGGGGAAGGATATCTCCTTCCACATCTACGACCATGCAGGCGGCGGAGCTGGTGATCAAAAACGAGCCAAAAGCAGACTCGCCAGGATACCCGTCTTACTGGAAAAAAAAACACCGTCCCTCTTACAGGGAGAATCGAGTGCGAAGGCTGCACCTGCTCTCGCGAAGAGGGAACGGAGTGCGAAGACAGGGGGAGGGGGGGAAGGATCGCCCTACCCGCGCAGAAACACTAGGCCCCGGGAGCGGCGTGAAGATTACCGTGTCGGGGGGGAGGGGAGCGGCTTCTGCGTCTCGGAAACTCGGGAAGACGGTGATACAGGAGGCACCGAAAAATCGGTGAGCCCCTCGTATGCGATGGCAGCCCGCAGGAGTACGGTGCCCGAGATAGGCGGAGGAGTAGGTCAACCCATGGCTCCGGGAATGGGGTCGCCCTGGGTCCCTTTCTTTGGACGCCAAGGGGGAGGAGTGGGAGGAAGTCCAGGTGAGGTTGAGGATGGCAGTGATAACTAAGTCGATGTTAAAGGGGGTTTTGTACGAAGACCGATGCGGCATCCTCGAAATCGCCCCGCTGCGTCTGGTCGTTCGCATGGCCACCGCCGAGGGGAAGCCATCGTCCTCACTGGCATAGGTTCTATCGGGCACTAGAGGACCAACGCGCCACACCGCTCGCCGATGCACAGCGCGATTAGAAGCTAGCCCGGCAATTGCAAGATTGTCAAAACGAGCAATCTGTCACACCAGTTTTTTGCCGTTGCCAACGGTAGATGACCTCTTATCAGGTTCAGGAGGGGCCAACGTTTTTTAGTACAAAATTGAGTTCGTCAGTGTTTTTTCCAGTGTTCCATACACGAACACATATTTATATCTACGTGGCAACAGTGTGTACGCACTCAGGAGACTGTAGCAGTGAACAATTATGCCAATGGGACGTGCGGCAAGCACAAGGTGGTTTTAGTCCATAATATGCCGCGTCTATGAGGGTCTAGAACACGTGAGGTTGTCTCGTCTGCTTTTCGAAAAATGGTCACGAACATATCAGTTATTTATGAGCAAACAAATCGAACGGTTCGCCACTTGCGATTTTATAAAATTATGAAATACGTCAGCTGTGAGTTCGACTGATTAAATAGCTGATACTCTGTTTTTCAAGCTGCGTGATTTGAAACTACCGTAGCGCCAAAGAAAGCACCCCTAGGGGCCGAAGTGGTGTTTGCTTTAGGTCATAGGGGTAAGGGCCGAGGGGATAGCGCCTGGCCCTGAAAAAGTAGGAGCACCAAAGGTGCCGATATCCATGAACGCTAGTCACAGCTCTGCTCACGGCTGAGAGAGATTAGTCATTTCAGGAAATTTCTGCCGAAAATGGCAGCGGAAACAAAGAGCCTTCACTCACTGATGAAAAAGCGTGTGTAATTAGAGTTCATACTCACTCGAGCACATACAAAGAGGGGCAGACCTTGTCAGAACAACTATGTAGCCCTAAGGTATAGGCTTTCCCGGATTGTGCGGCAGCTATTTCAGATGATAGGCTTTTTCAGTTCATCACAGACGCATCGGTCGGTGGACTGGTTGGGTGCGGTGATAGAGTAAGGACCAGAGGGGGGGTACGACTCGACCGACTGGCTTTTTGAGCAGATCAACACCCCCAACAAAGAAAAATTGGAGTGCAACTGAACTTGAGTGTGCAGCATTATTAGTATGGACAGTGAAGGAATCCCCCCGACTATTCTACGATATACCTCTCCATCGAGGTGAGCAATCACCAACCGCTAAAACCCCCAAGAGTCTAGCCAGTACAGAGGTTGCTTGATTTTTCAATACCGTGAGGCCTGCTGCTTCGAGGACAGTCACTATGGCTGCCGTCATTTTCGCGGGCCCTTCAGCCGACTTCGAAACAATTCCTGCGCCATCGGCGTACAGCATGCCCCGTAGAGCCCTTCGCACGCATGCCAACGGCTCCTGCTCCTAGGTTTTGACTACTCCAACATCATGATGAGTTGAAGCAAATCCCTCACGATAGCTTCGCCTTGGCTGAAGTGTGCCAGTACGACGTGTAAGCCAGCAGCGAAAAACACGTTGAACAGTAACGGTGATAGCATGTAGCCCTGTCGCAGCCCCTGCGTGTCATGAAACCATTCCGAGTGCTCGCCAGCATCCGTACGCACGCGAGCCCGCATGCCTTCGTGAAAATTGGAACTCGGTGCTTTTTGTAAGCATCTTGATTAGTGCGCCTGAGCGTGTGTGTTCTTCACATTAAACCGTTCTTTCTACCTGTCAGACATCGAACACAATCAGTGTCTGTGCCGATTCATCAATCAATCCTATGAATAAAAGAGATGCCTGGTACAAGTTATGTGGTCCCAAAACTGCGCCACAAATATAGTACATTTTTATTCAGATAGTAGATAAGACAATGCAATGCCATGTCTTCGTGCTGGTGAGTACCTCTCACAGCAGCTGCTGCTCTCTGTCGACAGATTCGTGCGTTCTCCTGTAGATCCATAAGTGACATGTACAAGGGCATCTTCCTCTGTCGTCTGAGCTCTTGCAACTGGCGCACTACAGACAGCACATCGATCGTAGATAGTGCGGGGCGGAAGCCGCACTGTTCCTCCGGGAGTATTCCCTTGATCTCGCAGTATAACGGGGGGCCATAGTTAATAGGACCTATGGTATACATGGAAACCTATATATTTCACCATTTTTACCAACAACATTCGGTCCTATTTACTATGGCCCCCCGTAATAGTTGCTTCTATAATATAGGGAGGGACGCGACGATTTCCAAGAGCAGTTTGCTTGCGTTGGCAACAAGCGAATTCCATCTGAAGTTTGTTGCAGTCAGGTTGGTCCTGGTTTTTGTGAAGAAGCTTGATGATCGCATATTTCCATTGCCGGGGGGTTCCTCCCTTTGCCCGCACGTTGACAAAGGTATTATCGTGGAAGAGCTGAGCGAATGCGGTGTGGTCAATTTGTGGGAGTTCGGCCGGGAAGTCATCACGCCCTACAGCTTCCCGACTTGACATACCCTCAAGTGCTTCTGTCATCTCGTCCATTGACGGTTCATCTCCGAGTGACAGTTTAAGTCGTCGCGGTGCCAAAAGGTCGATGATCGTAGGATCGAGTTTCAGCGAAATTGTGTTCGAGAGTTTATGGTAAAACCCCGACCCTCGTTCACGAATTTTCGCACCTTGCCCCGCAACAGCGTGTCATCCTCGTCCCTATTGAACTGATTGCTCCTCACTTTCGTATCCAGTACAAACAATGGCATGACATTGCAATGTCTAACTCTTACTGCATACCAATGTGGTATCTCTGTGGCGTAGGTCTGTGACCACATAACTTGTATCTCTCCAGGATTGAAATAATCGGCACGGACACTGACTGATTGTGCAGGACGTCGACGGGCAGAAGCAACACTTGAATGCGAAGAACACATGCATTCACACATACGCACACCTATTCCAGTCGTGTCGCCCAATACGAGCATTGTTGATCGTAAACCTGGGCCCTGGGGTTGCTTCTCCTCGGATTACGGTTACCCCAACGTACACGTGTTCTCAAAGTTTAGGCTTGAGTCAGGTATACATACATGGAGCAGCTTCTTCAAAAAGAGTGAAGAAAAAAGCTCGGGAAAAAACGGTGACTTACGTACGTGCGCGTACAGTACCCCTATCGTATAGCCGTACGTACGTAGCACGTACCTATCATACAGATTGAGTGAGGGCGGACACTCACCGGGTACCAGTACTGCCCAGGGCTGTTGTTTCTGGCAGATGGGACTGGGGACGACGCGATACTATATCGATGAATGATCACCCTGCCCTCTTTCTATGCTGAGGACGGTTGTCTAGCACTTTGAGCGGCGGTAGCCCGGTGTTCCTCATTATGTGGTAAATGAGTGAAGGCTTCCATCCGACTTCTATTAACCTTCCATCCAACTTCCATCTAACTTCCATAATTTCTA
Source organism: Postelsia palmaeformis (assembly GCA_037834295.1). Taxonomy (NCBI): domain Eukaryota; class Phaeophyceae; order Laminariales; family Laminariaceae; genus Postelsia; species Postelsia palmaeformis. The sequence goes on along the minus strand of JBBMHQ010079643.1, from coordinate 7,264 downwards.
CGTTCAACTTCGAAACGAAAACGGAATGGAAGCCAAATGGAAGTTTTGGAGGTCGATTCGAAGTTCTGGAAGTTGAATGGAAGTCAAACGGAAGCTACTACTGTAGATGGAAGTGTATGCATGTAGTTGGAAGTGCATTGAAGTTAGACGGAAAATTCCATGGAAGTTCGTTTCCACTCTGGAAGCTAGTGGGAGCTATTGCGGGGGGCCATAGTTAATAGGACCTGCGGCACACACAATAACCTATATATTTCGCTATTTTTACTAGCAATATTTGGTCCTATTTACTATGGTCCTCTGTAGTAACAGTGAAATCTTCCAAAGTGAATCCATAGTGGAAGCTTCCACGGCCATGCCCGGTCGAAGCTTGGTCGAGCCTCCGCGAAGCATCCACACACCCTCTTGGTATTGCTCATCTACTACTGCCATCCTCTTCCACCTACTCTCACCTGCTTCCACCTAGATTCAATTCGACTTTCATTATTCAACTTCCGAAACTTCCATTCGACTTCAAAAACTTTCATTTATTTGAGTCCTGCTTTCAAGGAAATTTCCATGTGCGTCCGCAGAAGCTTCTGTTTACTCCCATGGTCAAGCTTAACATTTACCTAACTCCACCTATACTTCTATTCAACTTCCAACGATTACAGTTAACTTCTTGAGGTTCCATTTGACTTCAAATTTCCACGTAAACTTCCACCGACTACGTCTGTAGAAGGTTCGATCCACTCTCATATACCAGGTACCTGGTATGCAAGATGAATTGCCACCTGCTTCCATCGACTTCCCTGCGATCCACTCCCATATACCTGGTATGCAGGATGGATTGCCACCTGCTTCTATCGACTTCCCTGCCCGGCTTGCATCGAGCTAGCATGGTCTTTGATCGAGTTAAGTAGAGTAGGAGTTGTGGAAGTTCAATCGAAGTTTTTAAAAACTCAATGGAAGTCGAATGGAAGTGGATGGAACTACATGGCATTAGGTGGGAGGTAAGGTTGCACTGAGAGTAGATGGAGGTGTCTGCGGACGTATACAAGCATGGAAGAGGTTTCCGTGGAAATTGAAGGTAAGTAGAGTAGAAATCGTGGGAAAATGGTGGCAGCTTTGGAAGTTGATCGATGGTCGAATGGAAGTAGATGGAATTACATGGAAGCATATGGAAGCTAATACTGTATCAAAAGTAGATGGACGCGTCTGCGGACGTATGCACATGTATTATGAAATAATTTTCCGTGGAAATTGAAGTTAAGTAGAGGGTAAATTGTGGAAGTTAGATGGAAGGGTAGCAATTTGACTGTATTTCGAAAGCAAGTTGGAGGAAATTACTTGGAAGTAGGTAGAAGGGAGGATAGTATATAGGAGTGGGTGGAATAGTAGTTTCTGCATGCTGTAGATTAGTAAAGTTATGGGAATATTCTCCATAAAAAGCGGAAAAACTGAACAGGTTATTGCTCGGCTCTCCTGATCCCACCTGATGTCACCCGGATATGATCCCATTTGACACCCTGCTCCCAACCACAAGGTGCAGAAGTATGATTAGCCTTTCACAGGGGCCGCCGGGGGCCGTGAGTGCGAAGCGCGAACCGTAAACGTTCAGAAACCGTCGAAACCTGTCGTATGTAACCCCCCTCCCGTCGAAACCCAACCCCGTGATAAAACCGTGGTGCTGAGAACCATAGACCACGGAGCTCCTCCACCCCACCACCTCCACATTCTTTTTGAGGGTATTTATTCGTAGTAGCACAGGGTAGATGTGGAACGTTACCAAGAACAGCAAGTGGGTGGTAAGTGTAGTAGGACATAGTCGCCTTTCGCGCTTGAACTTCCCGAAGTTGACGGCATCGTTGCTGACATTCGGATACGTAATGAAGTGGGGAGAGGTCGTTTGAATCGGAGCTGCAGCTTAGGGGGATGTGTGTGTGGTCGTCATCGCTGAGCACGCCGTATGTGTCGGGGTCAATGTGTATCGTCGGCTTCGTCGTGCAGGTCCTAGCGAAGAGGAGTGCTTAGAAGGACCAATCTAGGCGTTGCACTGTTGCACATATCTACCTGCTGTACGAGAAGCAAGTATGTGTATGTCGTAAAGTTACGGTATTCGAAAGTCCACAAAATTGTGGTGAGACTACTGTAGCACCAGGTGCAGCAGGCACGTACCGTCAAGTTGCGGTAAAGAAAAACACACCTATATTTGTGTGCGGCGTAGACAAGAGGCGTTCTACCATAGAGATTCACCCCAATTTTTCCGAGGCTCCTCACTTTGGGAGCTCCATGCTCGATGCCCCACCCGGAAACTGACTTCAACAAAAATCAAGCTGTATATCGATGGAGAATCCCATGGCTCACGTATACAATTACGTATTTCTTCGAAGCAAGGTGGTAGGCATTCCTGCAGCTTTGGGTTGAGGAGCCCCGTCATTCGAAGAACACTTTAGCGGAAATGTGTTATCTCTATCGTAGAACACTTCACAACAGCGCGGAACGTGGCGCATGCTCATACCAAAAACACGTCATATAGGTTTTCGCGAAGCCGCGGAATCTGCCAAGCTTGCAGCACGTCCGTACCAAGTGCGGCAAAAGTGAAGCCCGTAGAGGTCCGGCAAAAAGAGTTCTTCGTGGCACGAAGGACAGAATCTGCAAAAGTTGCAACTCGGCTCGTACCAAGTACGTACTAAAAGACGTTTCCGTGAAGTATCGGAGATTCTGAAGCGGCGGTCCAACCGAAGTACTGTGTAACCGCGTCAGCTTTTTTCGTAATAGCAGCTCTCACAACAAGGGGACAACAGCTCAGTGATCCTAATTATTCGGGAAATGAGTGGAAGCTTCCAAAACTTCCGTTTGGGAATGAAGAACTCCCCTCCCATTTTGACTTCCAAATGGAAGTTCAGTTGTGCAAGTCCAAAGGGAAATTGTTGGCTTCCAAAGTGGAACTTGTGGAAATCAAAATTGATTTTTTTTACTTCCAAATGTTTTTGTTTCTACTGCCAAATGGATTTTTTTTTACTTCCAAATGGAAGTTTTGGAAGTTTTTGATTTCCGAATGGAGGTTTCGGAACTCGAGGGCAAACTTCCACTTAGTCCATGGAAGTTTCCATTTCGGAAGCTCGTGCAAGACAGTGAAAGTTTTAAGTTTTCAAAGTGGAAGCAAGTGGAGCAAAGTGGAAGCTTCCACGGCCATGCCCGGTGCAAGCTTTGACCAGCTTCCACTAAGCTGCCATTCACCTTGATATACTTCCACCTAGTGTCACCCACTTCCCACTTCACGTCTAGAAGCTCTACCTTCAAGAAAACTTCCATCGGCGTCCGCATAATTTTTCTGTCCACTTCCATACTCTATCGGAACTTCCACTTACTTCCACCTACTCGCATCCGCTTCCATTCAACTTCCGCAACTTACGTTTGGGCTTCCGAAACTTCAAATTTACTTTTCTTTCCGACGAAACTCGCATCTGAGTACGCAGAATCTTCAGACCACTCCCATATTCAAGCGCGAACTTCCACCTATGTGTACGTACTTCCCACATGTTTTCATTAAACTTCCAATGGCTACAGTTTACTTACTTATCTTCCAGTTAACTTCTATTCCAATGGATACTTCCACCTACGTCCGCAGACGCTCCCCCCCACTCCCATATTCAAGATAATGAATCACCTAATCCCACTCACTTACATCTGCTTCCAATGATTCAACTTCCAAACTTAACAGTAGCTCCTACTCACACGGAAATTCACATCAGCGTTCACCGAAGCTTCCATACACTCTCATACGCAAGCATAACTCCAACATACTTTCACGTACTTTCACGTACTTGGACCCACTTCCATTAAACTCCCAAAAATATGTTTGCCTTCTATTACCATGGAAAACTCCCATCCACGCCTGTCTGCCAAACGCTTCTATCCACTCCCATATGCAGGTGGGACTTTGGCCTGGTTCCACGTACTTGCATACACTTGCGTTTTACTTCTGAAGCTTGTATATGACTTTTATGGCTATTATAGACAACTTTCATGTACGATCGCAAACCTCTCTATCCACTCCCTTATGCAAGTGAAACCTACGCCTGTTTCCAAGAACTTGCATCCATTCCCCTCCAACTTTATTAACTGCCATTCAAGTTCCACAACTTCCATTTAACTTGAGTTTCCACGTGAACTTCCAGGTTCGTGCGCGTATAAGCATATATACCCACTATTACGGAGGACCATAGTAAATAGGCCCAAATACTACTATTACGGGGAAACATAGTTGATAGTATCTGCGGTACACACAAAAAGCTATATATTCACCTATTTTTAGTAACAATATTTGGTCCTATTAACTATGGTTCTCCGTAATAGGGAAAAATGGTAAATGTATAGGTGTTTGTGTGAACCATAGGTCCTGTTTACTATGGCTCCCCGTAATACCACACGCAAGCTTAACCTCTACCTATTCCCACGAGCTTTCATCGACCTCCATTCAACTTCGATAACTTAGATTTTACTTGGGTTCACGCGTAAACTTTTATCAGCGTCCGTTTGGAGTGGATGTAAATCAATATTCTGTTCGAGTTCCATTCCACTCGCTTGCACAAATATTCCAGTCCCATTTCACTCACTTCCGTGTACTACCCTATTCCATGCTTACATGTGGCCATGCGAATGTAGTTATTCGGAACTCGTAATCTTTCGTAATCCTACGTTTCGGTGTGTGTGTTCTTCACATTAAACCGTTATTACTACCCGTCGACATCCAGCACAACCAGTGTCCGTGCCGATTCTTCGATCAATGTTAGAAGAGATACAAGTTATGTCGTCACAAAGCTACGCCACAGAGATACTACGTTGCCACGTATGCAAGAGAAATCAACAATAACTATGAACAGAAAAACAAACTGTTGTGCCCCCAGGCCATGTGACAAACACTTGAAAAAAATATACCAGGTTGTACGTCAGAGAAATGCAGCTATCGCAGAGGCCGATGGGTGGTATGGCATATTGCAACACTTGAATACTATGCCAGCACCCATGCTAGTGACATGGCTTTGAGGAGAGACACCGTCATGTAGACAGCAGCGAGCAACAGCAGAAGCCGCAAAAACAGTTATCTATGATCCTGGTTGACCATGGCGACACAGAAAACTAAACCGCGACTATATGCCACATATTGCGAATTTGGACGCCCAGTGCACGCACCAGAGAGATCGGCGAATCTCACGGGCTGATTACCACTGACAGGGTTCTTCCATTTTGATTTCCAAACTTCCAATTTAGTTTCCACGACTTCCGTTTGGAAGTAAGTCCAAAACTTCCATTTCAAAGTCCAAAACGTACTTCTATTCGGGAGTCCAAGACTTGGACTTTTATCTGGAAGTCCGAAACTTCCATTTGGAAGTCCTAAACTTCCAATTAAATACTTGGAAGTGAAAACGGAAGTCTTGGAAGTCGAAATGGAAGTTTTGGGGTTCGGGTATGAGCCTGCCACGCGACTTCCAATCTCCATTCCACTCCCGAAACCTCCATTTTGGCTGCCAAGTGGAAGTTTTTGGCTTCCATATTCTTCCCATATTTATCGTAGAACGCCTCACTACACCCACCGGGGGCCGAGAACCCTCGGATCGAGGAAGACGAGGTCCTCTCCGGGAATGACTTTTTTAACCGGGGGTGACGCTGGTGATGGCGCCGACGCCACCGGAGGTGCCACCGTGGCCGGGGGCGATGTCACCGTCATCCTCACCGGGGGCCGAAAACCGCCAGGTCGAGGACGACGAGGACCCCCCGGACAACGAGCTCCTCCAACCGGGGTGGACGCACGCGAAGACGAAGGCGTACCACCAGGCGTCCACTACGACGCGGCCCACCCACTTTTCAACCAGCGCCCGCCCAACCAGCCACCCCCTGCTTTTCCAACGTGTGACGCGGGGCAACTCTTAGAGCCCGCGACCTACCAGAAGGCGATGCTTTCGCCAAACCATGACAACTGGTCTCATCCAGTGGAGTAGGAGATTTCCGGACTCAAGGAAGCTGGGACTTTCGCTCAGCAGGAAAAGGGAGGGAACGTGGTATCGGCCAAGTGGATGCTCACATACATGGAGGCAGATGATGAGCATGGTAACGAAGTAGAGGCGAAATCGCAACTAGTGGGGGCGAGGATTTAGCCAACACCCGGAAGCTGATTACAATGAGACTTTTGCCCCCACCCCCGCCGCGTTTTATTTCGTTTTTGATGGCCACGATAGCCTGCGAGCTACAGTTGGACTTATGCCATTTCGATGCACAACGAGCGTTTGTCCAGGCCGAACTTTAGGAATTCACTTTGATGCAGATGCCACAAGGCAGTGGAGATATGAACGGCAAAATAATGCGGTTAAACCGCAGCCTACACGGTTTGAAACAGACGTCGAGATCCTAGCATAGACACCTGGTCACCCGCCGAAAGGGTCTTAGTCTGGAATAGAGGCTCGTAGATCCAGGAGTGGGACTCCCAAATACCGTTACACGTGGACCCCTGCACCGAGTACGTGAGCACTCAGGACACCTCCAACGCGTGTTTCGGCAGCCACTCATTAGGGATTTCCGCTAAGATACCAACATAGCATTACTCGCAATGGGCTGCCTGCCCTAACACCGTGACGCATGTATACTGCGGTCAATACGATATTGAGGTAGCGCTCTGACAACATGTTACGCGATCGCCCGCCAATATCATAACACACTATTATATAACACTGTGCCCTACTGTAGTCCATTACACTATTACAATATTACCACAACATCCGGATAGTATTTAACGTGCAATAGTAACGGAGTGTTGCCATTTATTTCGCTGACGCCCAGTTCGGGGGACCATAGTAAACAGGACCTACGGTGCTCACAAAAACCTACTCAGTATATGGTTCCCTATTTTTGCTTAAAAAAATTGGTGATATTTACTATGGTCCCCCGTGATGACATGAACGTAAAACGTTGAGTGTAACGTCATCCGAGGTGTGCAACAGCGCAAGTGCGTGGTCTCAAGACAATCTCCACGACAACTCCGGACTAGAACACGCGTATTGACTCCGGGGATTAAAAACACAAAGAACGAAAATATAGTACACACATACCATTGTGATACACTGAATACTGTATGGGCGTTCAGCCGCAGGACATACAGACGATTCCGTCGCCGTCCAGGTGCTGGACGACCGTTTCCATCAGCAACAACAACACACAACGGGAGGGGTGGCTGTTCGTCCGGACATTTTTTTGGCCCCATTCTCCTTCCGTCAGAGGCAACAACAAC